>JASXTE010000009.1:5742500-5807500 GCA_030280995.1 Hemileia vastatrix
TTAACTGTTCTATATGAATAATGTAGTATAAATCCAATAATTATTTAAATTGTAACTCAATTTAAGGGTCTCAGTAATTTTAATCTCACTCACTATATATGGCTTACAATCTTATAGTTGGTAGAAAAATAGATTTAATTAATTCAGATACTATTCAAAGACTTTCTAAGTACTATTGATATGTATTGTAATTTTATTGGTTTAATGTTTAATTGCAATGATAAAGAATGTAGAAAATAAGACAAAAAATCCCCTCTATTTATACACAATAACTTCCCCAATGAAACCTTTGATTTACCAGCTCAATTCATGGTTAATGATGCCTCATTCCATTGAATAGACATATCCAGCAACATAAAGAGTGAGTAGTAACATTATTAGAGTGATATCACCTGCCAAAATCATGCAGTAATAGAGATAATCCATCAAAAATAAAGGATAAGCAAAAATGAGAGTATATGTGTGTAATACCTTAAAATAAAAGACTAAAAAAGAATAAATAAGACTCATCATTACTCCCTATTAAGGGTGATTAACATTAGAAATGATGGGGCTAATCATGAGATTAAACTATGTGAAATCTTGTCACTCGACAACCTACGCACAAGGTTGAGGGTGTTACTGGGAAAGTGAGATGGAGGAAGGAGTTTAGAGACTTCTTTAAAGTACAGAGGAAATACTCAAGGAAGTGATTCAAAGATGAGTCAAAGGAAAAGCTGTTTCTTTGAGGTATGTTTGATATGAATCTTAATATAATTTAAAGGTAATATTAATATTCTTAGGATCTCACAAAGGGTTGGAAACTCAATAATCAAATATTTAAGTTTTAGAAATGATTACTCAGAAAATAAGGAAATTTACATTAATAATGATTTAACCTGAAGCTTTACCACCATTAACTATATATACATTTTATAATTTAATTCTAAAGAATGTCAAACCAAAATCTCATCCCTTTTATATCCACTACTCCTCCTCGCATTGACTTCATACCCATCCATCATTCCGCACACGACAGACCTCCCTATATCCTTAAAGACCTTTCTCACTAACATCCGTTAACCTCTTGGCCCTCCACTAACTATCCCGTCCATGCTCACTGCCCCGGTTAATAACCCACAGACACACAATAACCCTTTAGCGGAATATCGCATTGCCCATTGCACTGTGTGTTGCCTATTGAAGAAAAATACTGAACACACTATTGAGAGATTAACTAATCTAGAATTAAAGTTTTAGTTTAGCGCGGTTTAATAGTGAGTACACATAGGTAAGTTGCAGTTTCAATGTAAAATTGCTTCTGCACTTTGAACATGGATTTAGACCTCACTATTATTGATTCAAATGAGCTGCTTTTGCCTCGAGTGTCACATGGCGCGTGACAGATGCCCGGGTATAAGACACGAGCTCCGTTAAGTGTGAGAACACATTCTTCCCACACTATATTTTTTCTTCTACTTCTTCCTTTAAAATTTTTTAATATGTCTAACTGCCGCACTCCCGTTCCCAGGCCTCCACACCTCAAGGCTGATGGCGGTGTTGTTACTCGCCAGTATACCCATGCTTGCACGGCTTTTGCATCAATGCAGTATTTCTGTGTCAAAAGCACGGCCACACGAGGCCCTCTCCAGAAATGCAAATTTTGTTGCTGGAGAAGGGTGGCCTGTGATGCCCTTGCAAAAAACGGAGATATTGAGAAGATGTTTAGGGGGACTAAGTACTGGGTGAATCCTAAGACCAAAGAGGTGGTGGAGGATATTTGGGATGTATTGGTCAGGGATGATTGATTGGTGGAAGAAGAGGGAGATAAGGTCGAAGATACCGTGGTGAATTGGGTAGCCCAGACCACAGGTCAAAAACGAGGGGTAAAAGAAGAGGTGGATGAGTAAATTTAAGAGGATAAAGATGAGGTTACCATCTCAAGAGGTCCTCCAAAAAAACGATGGATGATCATTGAGGATGATGAGGAGGAGGAGAAGGGAGTGACAATAGAGGTCACTCCAAAGCTGTTTTTAGAACCTGACCCTGTTTTTGAGGTGAGTTTTTTACTTTTTTTTGTTTCAAGTTTTTTAGTTTACACTGATAACTATATGTTATATTTTTAGAATTCAGATGTCATCGAAGAAGCTCAGATTGTGGAGGCTGTACCATCGCTGCCAGTTGAGGCCAGTCAACCGCCTGTTGATTCGAAGGAGGAGGAGGAAACCCTTGACCAGGTGTGATCAAAGAAGCCTTGGCAGGGTCGATGTGTTCAATTCGTTTCAAACTTAAATGATAAGATCGACAAGATTGTCAATGCCCCCTCGTTTGATGTGGCAGAAGAGTTACTTGAAATTGGAGAGGAGGTATTTGAAAAATGAAGAAAGGAAAAAAGGGTGGTGTTGGAGAAAATGCAGGAGAAGATTTTAAATGGGTAGAGAAAAAAGAAAAGAGAGAAATAAAAGCAAAAAAAATTGCAGAAAGCAAATGTAAATTGTGTATTTATTTATTCTATTGGTTTTGTTGTTTTAATTGAAATTTTATTATATGTTTTATAAGATTTTTGAAAGAGAAAAAAAAGAAAGAAAAAAAATATTTGAATAAAAATTCTGTTTTAAATTTTGAAAGAAGAAAAGAAAAAATATTTAACTGAGGAAATTTTAGTTTAAGTTTTGAAAAGAAAAAATTTTTTAAGTAAAAAAAATAGTTGATTGAAAATTTTGGTTTTATGTTTTTAAATGAAAATTTAATGAGAAAAAGGAAAAAGAAAAAATGTTATTTGTGAAAATTTATTTGAGTTTAATTTTGAAGTTTTGAGGAATTTTGTTATTTGAAGAGAAAGGAAAAAAATATTTTTGAAAAAAAGGATTTGAAAGAAAAGAGTAATTTATTTGAAGAATTTTAAAAGAGAGATTTAAAGGCTGAAGTGAAGTTTGAGAAAGGTTGTCGTACTGAGTTAGTGAAAAATTTTGATAATTCAAAGAAAAATAAATAAGGAAATAAAAATTGTATTTTGAAAAAAAAAAAAGTTTCAAAGGAGAAAAGAAAGAAAATTTAAGGAATTATTGATTTTTTAAGATTTTATTTTAAAGAATTTTTTAAGACTTTGTTTTTGTTATTTTATTTTATTTTTATTTTTAATTACAATTTATTTTTAATTTGATTTTATTTTATTTTGTCTTATTTATTTTTAAAGAAAGTTGAAAAAACTTTTTTGAAAGAGAAGAAGAAGAAAGAAAACAGAGTAAGGATTTTTAGAAGAGAAGAAGTTTTTGAATTTTAAGAAAAGAAAAGAAAAGAAAAGAAAAGAGAAGAAAAAAGAAAAAAAAAAAGAGAGTTTTAAGGCTTTGGTTTTAAAGGATAATTAAGATGAAAAGATTTTAGGAGTTCAGGGGAATTAGAAACATTGATGGCTGGTTACCAGGATGTTTTTTCTGAGTCATCAAGGAAGCCTTCCCATTCCACAAGGTATTGAAGTTTCCCCTTGCACATTCTTGAATCAAGGATACGGCTTACTTCCCACTCTAGATGGTCTTCTACTTCGACTGGTTCCGGAGGAGGTTGGTTCCTCCCCGAGTATGTTTCTCAAGCCAGTTCCAGGAAAGATACATGAAAAAAAGGGTGAATAGCCTTCCATTTAGGAGGTAGCTTGAGTCAAAATACAGTTTTAGAGACTTCGGAGTCGATTTCAAATGGTCCCAAGCTCCTTTCAGGCAGTTTCTTAGATGGTCGAGTTGTTCAAATGTTTTGTGCATCAAGCCATACTTTTTCTCCTGGTTTAGAGGAAGGAGCAGATTTTCAATGTTTGTTGGCCTGTTCCTTGTACCTTCAAATCACGAATTCCAAGTTTGATTTAAGTTCTTCTTGGAGTTGTGATATGGTTCAAAGATAATGTTCCACAGGATGACTAGTTCCTACATGGATTATGTTGAATCAAGGATGTCTTCCATAAATAGTTTCAAAGGGAGATTTTCATGTCAAAGAATGCATCAAGTTATTATAAGCAAATTTGGCCAATGGTAACCATGTGGCCCAATTTTCTTGTTGGTAACTGACATACATTCAAAGGTATTGTTTGAGGATTTGGTTGACCCATCCCGTTTTCCCAAGGGTTTCAGGATGATAGGCCGTGGAGAGATTCCTCATGATATTGAGTTGTCAACACAATTGAGTCCAGAATGTGGATAAAAACAATGAGCCTCTATCTGAAATAATATCATTAGGTAAGCCATGTTTGGAAAATACATATTCTAGAAACAATTTTGACAAATCTTCTGCTGTAGCAGTAGTAGTGGTTTTAATGAAAATAGACATTTTTTAAAATCTATCTACTATTACTAATATAGCATCAAAATTATTAGAAAGAGGAAGTTGAGAAATAAAATCCATCAATAATGATTCTTAAGGTTTAGAGGGAATAGGAAGTGGTTGAAGCAACCCATGCTTCTGGTGATGGGGAGCTTTATTCCTATTACATTCATAACAAGATCTTATATAGGCCTTGATTTCTCTGGTCATTCCTAGCCAGAAGAAATCTCTCACTATTAACTGGTAGGTTTTATCAACCCCAAAATGACCAGCTAATGGAGAATCAAGTCAACTTTTGAAAATCCATAACTTTATATCACTGTTTTTGGGTATGACTACTCTACCTTTGAAGACTAATAGACCTGATTCAATACTAAATCTTTTGGCCCCTTGCTTCAAGATTATTTTGTCTTTTAACCCTAAACAATAATTGTCCTTTGACTGAGCTTTGAGGATGTTGGATAGTGGATTTTGAAACGATTGAATTGTCATCGAAATAAGTTGATGAGTCATTAACATTGATTTGTTGAAGATTGATTTCACATTTTCTGGGTTCTTTTCAGAAAATGCATCCCCCCGCTGTGGGTAAACGTTGTCCCGACGTGACAGGATATCTGGGACAACACAGTTCTTACCTGGGAGATAGGAAATAGAGAAAGGAAATTCAGAAAGAAATTCAGTCCACCTGGCCTGACACCTGGTTAACACTTTGGAAGACATAAAGTATTTCAAAGAATTTTGGTCAGTCAGGATTTGAAAAGGACTATCCAGGATGAGAAGAAAATAGTGCCATTTTTTAAGACAATGAATGAAAGCTAATAGCTCTTTGTCATGAATTTCATAATTTAATTCTGCCGCAATGAGTTTGCTGGACTCAAAAGCATCAGGATGAAACAATTTTGTTTCAGGATTTAATTGAGAGATGACCCCTGCAATAGCATAATCACTAGTGTCTGTCTCAACTATTGTCAAAGCAGAAGGATCAAAATGACAAAGAATTTGAGCTGTGGTGAATGCAGTCTTTAATTCTTCAAATTTCTTTAGTGCTGTAGAAGTAAAAACAAAAGGAATATTTTTTCTAAGAAGAGAAGTAAGATTGGAAATAGTTTTAGAGTAATATATGATAAATCTTCTATAGAAATTGTCAAAACCCAAAAACTCTTGGAGGGATTTAACAGTTTTTGGCTCAGGCCATTCCAGGAATTTTTGGACATTTTTGTTGTCCATGACTAAACCATCAGTGGACAACGTAAAACCCAAAAAATCAATAGTTTTAAGATGGAATTTGCATTTATTGTGCTTGGCGTAGAGACCGTGATCCCAAGGCAATTTAGAACCTGTCAAACATGATGAATATGTTCATCAAGGGTCTTCAAGAAAATTAAATTATTGTCTAACTAGACAACAACAAATTGTTTGACAACATCTTGAAAGATGTCATTAACAAAATTTTGAAAAGTAGATGGTGCGTTTCACAATCCAAAAGGCATGACTAAGTATTCAAAACTACCAAATCTAGTTCACATTGCATTCTGTGGTTCATGACCTTCCGCAATGCAAATAAGATTATAAGCACCTCTAAGATAAATTTTAGAAAATAAATCAGAACTATTGAAAAGGGTAAGAAGCCATGACATAGGGGGAACAGGATATGCATTCTTCTTAGTGATTGTGTTGAGTTTTCTATAGTCAACACACAACCTAAGGCTACCTTCTTTTTTCTTTACAAAAAGAACAGGGTAGCCGGTTAGAGATTTACTGGCTCTGATGAAACCTTTGGCTACATTCTCTGCAATTTAGTCTTGAAGAACTTGAGATTTTTCCTTCGACAAAGAATAGACAGGACATGCCGGAGGTACTGGACCTATTAACTATATTTGATGGTCGTAGGGTCAATGAGGTGGTAACTTATTGGCCTTGCAGATTGAGAAAACATCAAGGAAATGGTGGTAGATTTCTTGTAGAGTTGATTGAATAACATCAATGTTGATTTGGTTGTCCTCATCTTTGAGAGAGAATCTGTCGAGGGAGACCAGAATTGAGAGAGCATAATTCGACTACTTTGAGGCAATTTAAATCCTTTTCAAGTGAAGTGATCGAGCTAGAAGGGTTATCCAACTGCTCATTTAAAGAAAGGTCAGATGCTTTAAAGTCATCCTGCAGAGATTTGTCCTCTATCAGGACATTGTCAGGAGGGTTGTTTAACTCCCTATTGACCTGCATTGAAGAATCAGAAATATACTTAGCGCGTAGGGTGATCAATCCCCTTGACCAATCAATTTCAGGATTCCAATGTGTTAAAAAGTCATGGCCAAGGATGGTATCGTCCATTCTTGGGGCCTCCAAGACTGATAATTCTCACTCAAAGGGGGGAAAATTCTGAAAGTTGAAAACCCATAAAACTTTCTTACTTACCCAATATTTGGGTTCCTCTGATTTGAACAAATAAATTGGAGTTTGGTCAATATCTGTGAATGTCAGCTTTAACTTCTCAGCAAAAGATAAACTTACAAAAGAAATCAAAGCTCCAGAGTCTATAAGACAACTGAAGGGGGTATCCTCCTTAAAAAGAATGAATCTCATGCGGTTTAAGGAAACTCCAGTCCTTAAGACATGGAGATTCTGTGCACTGGGAGAGATAAGATAGTTTGCTTTGCACACAAGTAAACTATCTACTAGTTTTTTGACCTTGAACTGTACCTTCTCTTTCCTTTAACTTCACACAATCTTCTAGCTTGTGCTTACCCCAAAAATAGATACATAGCCCATTATCTGCTCTTCTCTTCCTCTCAGCTTCTTTAAGTTCACCTTTTGGGTCCAATATCTTACTGAAATTGCCTGGGGTTGAGCCTTTTGGTTGAGGTTTGTCCTTTCCCTTATTGAGTTTAAATTGAGTCGAGCAGGATTGAGTTGGCCGTGGGTGTGAAGAAGGTCCCGATTTAAAATTTAGGCCCTGATATTTGTTGGCGTATCAACAATGTTGTATTCATCCTTGGTAAATGCCGTCAAGTTAAAGGGTTTGATCCATTAAATCTGTTAAGGAAGTCATCTTTTGACAATGAAGATTTAATTGATCCAGAATCATCAAAAGAAGTCACTTTTTTCAATGATACTTGAGGGCAGCATCATTCCAGCTTACTTGATTTTGAGGTGATCTGAAGTTTGAGATATATTCAGAGGCTTTACCATTATCACTCATGGGGAGGAAATCAATTTCAATTTCCGCGTTTTCAGTTTTATTAGGGTCACCAAACAACGTAAAGAGTTGGTCTTTGAACTTTTCCCAGTTATTGATAAGTAAGTCGGGTTCTGTCAAAGAGAGCATGAGAAGATAAGGTTCAAACCATCTGGCTGCTTTTCCGTCTAAGAATGAAGAAGTGTAAACAACCTTTGATCAGTTGTTATGGAACAAGAGTTTGCAGATTTTCAAGAAGGGGCTCAATCAGTCTGCGTGTTCTCCATCAAATTTGTCATGAGATTTAATGGAAGGAGTTTTGAATTTTTATCCCTCCAAAGACGTTGGATTTGAAAGTGTTTTCATGAAAAGTCTCATGAAGTCTTCTAAGGAATTAGATGATCCAGGTTCAGAAGTTTGACCAGAAGGGTGAGTAGCAGGGGCAGACGGTGCATCATTCATTGTATCCTCTCCTTCTGCTTCATCACTAAAATAATCGAAATCCTGGGGGATGTCTTCCACAGATTGGACTGAGTGCTCCCGTTCCCTAATGTCAAGAGGCTCCAGAGAGTGAGTGCGGGAAACAGGCTGTGTGACTGGTGTCCTGCCTCTGGTGTGAGCCCTAGTAGCAGCACCCGTAGGAGGAGTGCGTTGAACAGGTGCCATTTTATAAAGAATTTAAAAACACCTGAAAAAGGACGTAGTAGTGCAAAAGAATGAGAACTACAGAGAATTAGATTATACTGTCACTGGACAACCTATGCACAAGTTCAAGGGTGTTCCTGGGAAAGTGAGATGGAGGAAGGAGTTTAGAGACTTCTTCAAAGTACAGAGGAAATACTTAAGGAAGTGATTCAAAGATGAGTCAAAGGAAAATCTGCTTCTTCAAGATATGTTTGATAAGAATCTTAATATAATTTAATGGTAATATTAATATTCTTAGGATCTCACAAAGGGTCGGATACTCAATAATCAAAGATTTAAGTTTTAGAAATGATTACTGAGACTATAAAGAAATGTACAATAAAAATTATTTAACCTGAAGCTTTACCACTATTAACTATATATACATTTTATAATCTAATTATAAAGAAATATCAAACTAAAATCCCATCCCTTTTATATCCACTACTCCTCCTCACATTGACCTCATTCCCATCCATCATTCCGCACACCACAGACCTCCCTATATCCTCACAGACCTTCCTCACTAACATCTGTTAACCCCTTGACCCTCCACTAACCATTCCGTCCCTGCTCACTGCCCCGGTTAATAACCCACAGACACAAAATAACCCTTTAGTGGAATATTCCATTGGCTGTTGTGCTGTGCGTCACCTATCAAAGAAAAATACTGAACACACTATTGAGAGATTAACTAATTTAGATTTAAAGTTTAATATTAGGGTGGTTAAATAGTGAGTACACATAGGTATGTTGCAGTTGCTATGTAAAATTTCTTCTGCACTTTGAGCATGGATTTAGACCTCATTATTATTGATTTAAATGAGCTGCTTTTGCCTCGAGTTTCACGTGGTGCGTGACAAATCCCCATTCAAAATAACCAAAATTGACAGAGAAACCACTTAAAAACCTAAAAAAGGGTGTGAGATGTGGGTTAATGTCAAGGGGCCCTAATGGTCTAGAAGATTTTAATGGAGGTCCAATGGTGTAGTTAGGTGGAATTTCAAGATTTCAAAGGTAAAGGTATGTATGTTATCTTTTGTTTTAATTACTCAAATTTTAAGAGGTATGAATTCTTATATAATTATTATTAGAAATAATAGTTTAGAAGTACATGATGTATCTACTAAAATATAAATAATATTAATAAATATTAATTGGTATAATTACTTAAATATAACAATATGTGTGTAAATGAATGTTTAATACAACCAGAAAGAGAGGCCTTATATAGGCAAAAGAGAGACTGTCGGTCAGTCATCTAGAAGAGATAAGAGAAGAGGGAAGAAAAGAGAGGAGGACAAGAAGGAAATAGTGATTGAGAAATAAAAGAAATAAAAATAAATGAAATTATATAATCTATTGAAGAGAAAGCAATGACAAGTGATTTGAGAGGTGACACAAGATTGGTTTTATTAATATTAATATTATTTCAAGTAAGAGTTCTGCGTGGCAAACACTATGATTACTATCAGACTTAAGGCAACCTTTAAATTGTTAATTAGAATGTAATACTAATAAAAAATAATAATAAGCTTAATAAAATTGTCTTTAAATTGTTGAGTGTATAGTAAGTGATGAGGCTACAGGGGATTATCCAAGGCCCTTTTATAGGCAATGGGTCCTCTGAAGCGCCACTATATTTGTAAATACAAGAATTATAATAGGATAAAACAAGTATATCAAAGATAAGTGAAACATAACAATGTAGAGAAAAATATGAAACAAATAATTAAAAACCCCAATTAAGAATCCAATTTTCCCACAATTAATTCCCAAATCAGTAAGTAAAAATAGTCAGTAACTAAACAAGCCTGGGACATATGGACTATGAGAAAAATAATTCAAAACAGATTGTACTGTCTGATTTAAGGATTTTTAAGTGAAACAAAGGATATTGTTACACAACAAAATATGTAATTAATCTCAATTCAGTATAAATTAATTAATTGTTTTTCATTACACACTTAAGGGTCAAAAGAAGTGTCATTAATTATTTTTTAATATTATATGAAAGGTGTTATTTAATATATAAATTTAAATAATTAATTTAATTATATTATAAGGCAATTTTACACTTATAATTATAATATATGTTTTTAATTAATTAAATATAAATTTATAATTATTAAATAAAAATGCGCCATTATTTGTAGAATATAAAATATATCATTTTTAATTTAAATGTATAAAAATTTATATAAACAATAAAATTAATATAACACTTATATGTAATAAGATACTTATATAATTTTATTATGCAATAAAATATTAATTTATATACATTAAATACAATTCTTAAGCCCTCTTTCAAGTCTTATAAGTTAACATATCATTTACTGGACTCCTGGACTAGCCTGGCTGACAGAGACAAAGCACGGAATTAAATTCCTATATACATGATTATGAGAGAAGAAAAAGAATACTCCAGAAAAATATTTTCAAGTAATAATATTGTTCTAGAAAGAATGTGTTTAAAATGTGTATTTACTGTATATGTCAGAAATAAATAATTTGAATTTATTGTATATATTTAATTTAATTTTAATATTAAATTTTATTTTAATATTAATTTTTATCTCTCTTAACCTGTCATTGAGCATGGTGTTAGAAAATAAAAATTTAAGGGACATTTAATATTAATTTTAATTATTTACTAACTTTACTTTTTTGTAAAAAGTTAATTTATTACAAGTAAATTTAATGTAAATATATTATAATTAATAATATATAAGAAATAAAAATAAAAAGTTGTGGTTTCATCCCAGTAAATAATTAATTATTTTACTGGGTAAGTCTAGCAGCCTGGCTGACGGAAGCAATTTCTGGCATAAAAAACACCAAATTTGAAAAGTGTTATATTTATGCATTTAAGTTTCTGAATCAATAGCTCTAGTTAAGAAAAATTAATATGTCAATGCACATTTTTAATATAATTAAATATATAGTGCATATAGTCAACTTTTAAGTGATTTAAAGCACATTTCTTGTTTTTCACATAAAACAATGAAAAATACAGCTTTAAGTCAACTTAAAAATTATGTAGCCTTATATTTAAGGTTATTAAGATTACCCTAACAAATTTCAGCTTAATATTATGTACATAAGACTTAAAAAAGGTGGACATATGTGTGTATATAAGATGTTATAATGGCATATTTTGTATTTTATCATAAATTTACTTATGTATACTATTTGTGTACGCTAATTTATAGCTCCCATGTATAGTCCATGTGTTTAAAATAGCTTATAATTAATTTTTACTCAGTCCTGGGATATCCATGATGACACTTACCCACCCACAAAAACAATAGAAAAAGATGATAAGTTATACACTTTTTTTATTTTATATTATTTTTCAGGTATTCAGAAAATTCTGTAGCATTAAAGATTAATTCTTTAAAAAAATAAAACGTAATAAAATATGATGAGTACTGGTTTTTCAACCCCTCAGCTGTTTGAAAAGAAATTTATTTCAGTTTAAATTTTTTAAGAAGTGAGGATAGATTTGAAATTTCTTTTTCAGGTATCCATTTATCAAATTCATTTGTTTTCCCCTTAAATCTTAATAAATACTCAGCTCCTTTCTCTTTAGTAAGTATTATTCTCTTGAATATTTTTCAATCTCTGCCTTTTCCACAATTTCTTCAGGTTGCTTTTTATGCCTTCCTCTTCTTTTTGGAAATAAGTCAGGATCATATGCATGGTATGGTTTTAATAATGAGATAGAGAAAACTGGATGTTTTCTATCATATGGGGCATATAATATGACTTCCACAGCATTATTACCAACCATTCTACTCACTAAAAAAGGTTATACAAAAAGATCCTTCATTTTAACATTACCTCGTAAGTTAAAATGTAGTGTTAAAATTAGGACTTCATCTCCTTTTTTGAATTCAAATTCTTAATGAGATTTATCCCACCTTTTCTTTTCATATTCAAATACTTTTTGGATGTGTTCCTCTGCATGCTTTCTACACATTTTTTGCATATGAATAAAGGATTTAGTTCCAGGGTGTATAGCTAACCTTGGTAATTTATTTAAATGATTTACTGGGGTATTTGGTACATATCCCAGCCAGAGTTCAAATGTTTTTTTCTCTGTTACAGAATGAGTTGTGCTATTATAAGAAAATTCAAGGCCAGGAATTAATGTTACCCAGTCATGTGGGAATTACTCATTGTCTTTGTATTTTAATCCAAAGGCACAATATCTTCTGATCATGTCTTCAAGAGTTTGTATCATTCTTTCAGCCAGCCCATCAGTTTGTGGGTGGTGTGCTGTAGACAATTTCAATTGACAACCTGATACTTCCATCAAAGATTTCCAGAACTCTGAAGTAAATTTAGTGTGTCTGTCAGAAATTATGGCTTTGTGAAACCCAGAAGTATTCATCATTTCAGTCCACCATAGTACTTCCAAGTCTTTTGCAGATACTGCTTTATGGGTAGGAATAAATTTACACATTTTTGTTAATCTATCTACAATTACCCAGCAAGAATTGAAACTTTCTTTTCCTGATAATGGAAATCCAGCGACAAAATCCATGTTTATAATTTCCCATGGAGCTTTTGGCTGCTCTATTTGTTGTAATAACCCAGCTCTCTTTCCAGTTAATCTTTTAGATTTCTGGCAAGAGTCACATGTTTCAATGTATTTTTGTACATCATCTTTCATGTTTATCCACCAGCCTGTGTATTTAACTCTTGTTAATTTTTTGTTTAAATAAAAATGACCAGCTATGATGTCATCATGAAAAGTACTCAGCATGAACTCTTTCATAGAGGGTGGTATAACTATTAAATTACTTAGCTTTTTCCTGTAATATAGATATTCATCTTCAATTGACATTTTACCTTTTTCCAACGCATTTTTATACTTTGGAGGCAAGGCCTTAATTAATGCACTTATGGAGGCATTAGTTGGATCATTTAAAATGGTAGATAATTTAGACAAATCTTTATCAGATGAATAATTTTCTAATATAGTTTGCATAAATCTTTCCTCTAACTCCACTATATCAATCCCAAAGATATGTATAAACTCTCTTTCAGGTACATATTCTGGTTTGTCAGTATCATTTGGCAAAGGGCTTCTGGATAACGAATCCACATTAGAAGGCAATGTTCCTGCTCTATGAGTTATTGTCATTCTTCCTCTGTACTCTTGTACATCTAGTTTTCATCTAAATATGTGCCTATTAGGTGTTTTCATGTTTAGTAATGATTTTAATGCACCACAATCTGTTATTAATTCAAGCTTCTGGTCTTTCAGATAGTAATGAAGTTTCTCCAGAGCCCACACAATGGCTAAACATTCCAGTTGGGTGGCACCATACCTCAATTCTGTCTTTCTTAAATTTCTGGATATATAACAGATAACTACTTTAGATAATTTCCCATTTATTATCTGTTTCTGCTGTAAAGAAGCACCTAACCCTGTGAAACTTTCATCATTACACAAGATAAAAGGGGGGTTAAAATCTGGCAGTACCAATATTGGAGCTGAAATCAAACATTCCTTCAATTTATCAAAGGTGTGTTGTCTTTTATTATTCCAAATGATAGCATCATTTTTCCTGATCAATTTTGTTAAAGGGGCTGCAATGGATTGATAGTTTTTTATATACTGCCTATAATATCCACACATACCTAAAAAACTTTGCAAATCTTTCACATTCTTAGGTATACTAATGTTTTTTATTTCTGCCACTTTGTTCAGGTCAACACAAATTTGTAATCCAGATACAACATGTCCAAGTAATTTCAAGGGTTGAAACCCAAACTTACATTTCTTTGATGCAATTGTAATATTAATTTCATCCATCTTTTGAAATACTCTTTTCAGGTGATTTAAATGTTTGTCATATGTTTTTGAAAACAATATGATTTCATCAATATAAACTAAAAGCCATCCTTCAACCATTTCCTGATGAAAAATACTATCCATCAATTTTTGGAATACTGAAGGCGCATTCTTTGGGCCAAAAGGCATTCTCACATGTTTATATATCCACATGTGTGTGGTTATGAGTAAGAAATTCTTAAAATTCTTTTCCACAGGAATCTGATGGTAACCTTTGTTTCCATCCAGATAGGAAATATAGTTTTCTCCTTGTAAGGTAGAATGGATAGAAGCTATCCAAGGTAGAGGGTAAATATCATCTACAGTGAATGGATTCAGAGCTCTGTAATCACCACATAATCTTTCCTTATCTTTTTAATAAGAGATTAAAACTGATGAAATAACAAAATACTTAGTTTTTGTGTCCACTTTTTAAATAATACCCATTTCTAGCAGAATTTTAATGTTTTCTTCAATGTCTTTCCTTTTTGCAGGAGAAGCTGGGTAAGTTTTCTTTTTCAAGCTGCTAGGAATATTATCCAGATCAAAACTTAAAGAGATTTTCATCACATGGTCTCTGACCAATCCTGGTTCTTATGAACCATGAGCAAATGCCATAGGATATGTTTTTATCAATTTCAAAATTTTTTTTCTTCAATTTTTGAGAGTTGAGACCTGAAAGAGGCTTTTTGGATTTCATTTTCCGATTCTACCACTTCAGAGGTGGTTCTTCCACCTTGTAGTTGTTCTTCTTTAGATACAATGGAATAAACTGAATTTTCAGAGCAAATCTTGAATTTTCTTTTCCCATTTACGCCTATCATGAAGCAGATATTTTCAGGATCTATTTTGATGCCAAATTTGGTCAATAAGTCATTTTCAATAATAAAACAATCACTAAAATTATTATTATCCATTACCATAAATTCACACACTTCTCTTACATATCCATTATTATATTTAAAGAATACAGCAGTTTTGTATTTGCCAATTGGATTTAATACTGAACCAAAACCCCTCCAGTTCTTGGTCTGTACAGGTTCTAGTTTTTCTTTATACTTACTATCAAGTTTTATTAATGTGTTAATAGAAACTAGACTACCTGAAGCCCCAGTTTCAAGAATGGCATTCATTTCTTTTCCACATATGATAACAGGCGCTCTAATAGGTGTTATTTTGTAAATATCATGAGATACATCTTTAATAATTTCAGCTTCTTCAATGGAAGTTAAAGATGTATCTGTATGAGGTATAGCATCATTCAGGAACATAATATCCTGTTCTAATACATATATCTCATTTTCATCATCACTGTAAGAAATGTTACTTTTACAATCCTCACTAGATTCCTCCTTTTCATCTTCATGATTACTTTGTTCAGAATCTTGTGAGTTTTAAATAACATTTATTCTTTTCTTACAAGTATGAACTTTAGCCCAAGGTTCATTACATTTATAATATGTTTGATTTTCTTATCTTTTAGGGACAAGGGGAGCTGAAGGTTTTTTCTTCTCCACTGGCAACTTATTTGTAGTAGGTTTTACTACCTCAACACTTTGCTTTTAATTATTATACCTGGTTTCATATTTGTGGCACAATAATATTTAATTGAATATATTAATAAACCCAGAAGTTTCTCTGATTGTTTCAGCTCTAGCTACAATTATGTCCCTGACTGATATACGCAATTTATATATTATTTTTTCTTTCCACTCATCATAATCCATTTTTGGATCCATGGCTTTCATAATTTTTATTAAATTCATTAAAAATACCATGGGTTTATCTCCAGAATTTGAATTATTTCTGGATTTCTCATACAATCTTTTTTGAGTAAATCTAAATTTTGGGCCACCAAATTGCCTTTCAATTAGTTCCTTCCATTCAATCCAGAAGTATTTAATTCCCTCACTCAATACAGATTTAAACCATAATAAGGCCACATCTGTAAATAAAGATATTAATTTCAATGTAATTTCTTCATCAGGTTATTTGTATGAAAATTTTATGTTATCAATTCTCTGAATGAATTGTTTCCAATCATATTTTGAGTCCCTGTCAAAAGAAGGGTACTGATCTAACTTAGGCCAGTTCTTTTGGCTAGTTTTTGCTTCCCTAACCTGAGTAATATTAAGTAATTCAGTTACTTTAGAAAGATGATCATTTATTTCATCCTTTACTGATTTTATATTCTCAGAGCCCATGACACTATTTTTATGTTCAATAATTGGTTTATTATCAGAGTGTTTCATAAAAACTGGTACTCTTTCCACATAAGAGGTATTATCTTTTATTTTATAAGTATTTTTCAAAATGTTAGCTTTTTAAATTTCTACCCTTTGTAACCTATCCTTTATTACAGGTTCATGTGTTAAGGTATCATTCACATTTGAAAAAGACAATTTTACATGTCCCTCTATGGTAGCCATAATATTCTGAGAATGTTCTAATTTATTTTGTAAATTCTTAATTTCAGAGTTTAATCTTTTATTTTAATTTGTTAATTAATTATTTGAATTTTCAATAATTTTTAACCTATTGGCTGTGGTACTCAATGATTGTGTGAGGTTTAATAATACACTTTTTGTATTATTGTTTGACTCTCTAGAGAATTCTTCTAATTTTTCAATTCTGAATAATAATTTGCTAATGATTTTTGATTTCATTGGATTTTCTTTTAGAAAATATTCAATTTTTTCTGCATCCAATTCAAAATACTCATCATCAGGCTCAAGATTTATTTCATTTGGTTCCATTTTAATATCAATAGTATTATCCTGGTGATCAATAAAACTATGTACATTGTCATCATGTAAAGACAAGTTTAACATGTTATTTTCAAATGAATAATTTTTTAAATCTTTATCAATTATATCCAATAACTCTCTATCAATCTCATTACCTATAATTAATTTAATGTTAGTATTATATAATTGATACTGAGAAGATGAATGACTTATCAAGGTCTTATTCCATTTCCCCTGCCTTTCCTTGGCTTTACCCTGTAAGGGTGCCTGCTTGAGCCCTGCTGTTGAGGGTTGTTGTATTTTTGGACATACCAATCCCACTTCCATTTTCTTACAGTAATTTTTTGGTCCTTCTCTTGGACTGGAGGTGTTGCTATGGATTTTTTGGGTGCCACTGTTGTTGGTTGAGCCTTTATTTCTACTAGAGCTTTATTGACTTCTACAAAACCCTGAAATGCTTTTTTCTCCAGATTGTTTATCTGGTCTACTATGTTGTTGACTCTTATTGTCAAGGTGTTTGGTAGAGTGGATAGGGAGTGAATTTGTTCTTGTAAAGTTTTTCTTGTTCTCTTTATTGACACCTGTTTTAACAGTCTTTCCCTTTCCTCCAGAGATATCTGTGGAGTGTTTCTGTTTGTGGGAGAATCCTGGCCCTCTATTTGAATGTCCTGTAATAGGTTTTTCAGCTCTAGGTCTTAAGTTATAATTTTTTGCCTTATTACTCACAATATCATTGTTGTCACACATTTTACCTGGAATTTAAATCAAAGAATTGAAATTTGAGATATTAAAACTTCAAAAGGAGTTTTATCAGTATTAATCAATACCACTGAAGACAATTTTATTGCTTACTTGTAGGTATAAAGTGAATTTATTTGTGCCAAAAGTCAGATGTGCTTTTATGTGGTCATTTGATTTATATGGTCTACAATATGTAGCCATGTTTTTATTTTTAAAAAAAGAAAATCTGTCAGTAAGATTCTTTCTAAATATTAAATGAATTTTAAAAACCAATAAAAAAAGGATTAAGAGTCCTTTTAAAAGAAAAAAATTAATCAGTTTTTATTAACTGGTTTATTATCTGCAAAGATCAAAAATTTCTTTGGTCTATTGACAGACTCCCACTAATAACAATTTTTATGTTAAATTAGTGGTAAATTGTTGATTCAATATCAAAATTTTATTATACAACAGGGCTTCTTTTTCTGAAATCACTATATAAGTGACCCCAACCTGTTGAAATTATACAAATATTTCTATAGGTATTTTATTTACTTGTAGCCTCTTTTTGAATGTTTACTTACTGGAAGATAGACAACAGAATTCTTGAGGAAAGGTCCCCAATTGTCAGGCTGAAGGTCAACTACAGAGATGGGAACTAACTTGAATGTTCAGTTGTATAGAAGATTTTAATGGTCCTATATGAATACTGTAGTACAAATCCAATAAGTATTAAAATATAACTCAATATAAGGGCCTCAGTAATTTTAATCTCACTAATTATAAATGGGTTACAATCTTATAGTTGGTAGAAAAATAGATGTAATAAACTCAGATACTATTCAAAGACTTTTAAAGTACTATTTATATGTATTGTAATTGTATTGGTTATATGTTAAATTGTAAATGATAAAGAATGTAGAAAAGAAGACCGGAAATCCCCTCCTTTTATACACAATAACTTCCTCAATGACACCCTAGATATACCAGCTCTATACATGATTAATGACTTCTCATTCCAACTAATAGACATTTTCAACAACAAAAAAGTGAATAGTAACATAATTAGAATGATATCACTTTCAAAAATCCTGCAGTAATAGGGATAATCCATCAAAAATAAAGAATAAGCAAAAGAGAGAGCATATGTGTGTAATACCTTAAAATAAAAGACAAAAAAAGGAAGATTAAGACTAATTATTACTCCATATTAAGGGGGATTAACATTATAAATGATGGGCTAATCATGACATTAAACTATGTGAAGTCCCCATTCAAAAATAACCAAAATTGACTGAGTGTCACCAGACAACCTATGCACAAGGTTGAGGGTGTTCCTGGGAAAGTGAGATGGAGGAAGGATTTTTAGAGACTTCTTTGAAGTACAGAGGAAGTACTCGAGGAAGTGATTCAAAGATGACTCAAAGGAAGAGCTACTTCTTTGAGATATTTTCAATAAGAATTCTAATATAATTTAAAGGTAATATTAATATTCTTAAGATCTCACAAAGGGTTGGAAACTCAATATTCAAAGATTCAAGTTTTAGAAATGATTACTCAGAAAAATTAGTAAATGTACAATAATAATGATTTAACCTGAAGCTTTACCAATATTAACTATATATATGTTTTATAATTTAATTCTAAAGAAATATCGAACCAAAATCCAACCCCTTTTATTTCCATTACTCCTCCTCTAATTGACCTTATACCCATCCATCATTCTGCACACCACAGACCTCCAAAAATACACCCGTTACACTTGGACCCTCCTCACTAACATCCGTTAACCCTTTAATCCTCCACTAACCATCCTGTCCATTCTCACTACCCCTGTAAATAACCCACAGATACTTAATAAACGTTTTAGAAGAATATTGCATTAACTATTGCGCTATGCGTCGCTTATTGAAGAAAATACTAAACACACTATTAAGAGATTGAGTAATTTAGATTTAAAGTTTAGATTAGCGCGGTTGAATAGTGAGTACAAAAAGGAAAGTCCCAGTTGCTACGTAGAATCGTTTTCTACGCTTTGAGTATCAATTTAGACCTATGTATTATTGATTTAATGAGCTGCTTTTTCCTCAAGTGTCATGTGGTGTATGACAGATGTCCAGGCATAAAACCCGAGCTCCATTGAGTGTGAGGCACATTCTTCCCACACTACTTTCTCTGACTCCTTCTTTTATTAATTATTTTTTTCTTGTATTATTTCGAACTTCCCTACTCCAACTCCCATGCCTCCACACCCCAAAGTGGATGGTGGAATTGTTACACAGCAATATTCCCAAGCATGCACGGCCTGCAAATCAATGGAGTATTTTTGCGTTGAAAGCATGGCCACACAAGGTCCTTGCCAGAAATGCAAGTTTTGCCGCTGGAGACGGGTGTCATGTGATGCTCTCTCAAAAAATGAGGACATTGAGCAAAGATTTACCAAGATTAAGTACTGGGTAATCCCAAAGACCAAAGAGGTGGTTGAAGACATTTGGGACATGTCGGTCGGGGACAATTGTTTTGTAGAAGAAGTTGAGGAAGAGTTTGAGGATACCGTGGCGACTTGGGTAATCCAGGCCACAGGTAAAAAACCAGGGGTGGAAGAGGAGGTGGATGAACTGGTCAAAGAGGATGAGAATGAAGTTCCCATCTCAAACCGGACTCCAAAGAAGCGGCAGATGATCATCAAAGATTATGAAGAGGAGAAGGAAGTGACATTAGAGGTCACCCCAAGGCTATTTTTAGAGCCTGACCTGTTTTTTGAAGTAAGTCTGCCTTTTCTTGTTTCAAAATTTTGTTACTGATGACTGTATATTTTTAGAATTCAGATGTCATCGCGGAAGCTCTAATTGTGGAAGCTGCTCCATTGCTGCCAATTGAGGCAAGTCAACCGGTGGTTGATTTGAGGGAGGATAACAAGGAAACCCTTGACCAGGTATGGTTGAAGAAACCTCAGCAGGGTCGACAAGCTCAATTCATCGAAAATTTAAGTGATGAGATCAACCAGATTGTCAATGCTGCCACCTTCAATGTGGCAGAAGAATTACTGGAGATTATAGAAGTAGTACTGGTAGGAGAGGAGGAGGTATTTGAAAAATGCAGGAAGGAGATAAGGGTGGTATTGGAAAAAATGAAGAAATTGGTTCTGGAGAAAATACAGGAGAAAATTTGAAATGGAAAGAGAAAAAAAGAAAGAAAGAGGGAAGGAAAAAAGTAGAAAGCAATTTGTGTATTTATTTATTTATTTTATTTTTTTGTTTTAATTGAAATTTTAATATATATTTTATAAGATTTTGAAAAGAAAAAGAAAAAGAAAGAAAAAAAATATTTAAATAAAATTTTGTTTTAAATTTTGAAAGAAGAAAATTTGAATGAAAGAAGAAAAGAAAAAGTATTTAACTGAGAAAATTTTACTTTAAGTTTGGAAAAGAAAAAATTTAAGTAAAAAGAATAATAATATAGTTGATTGAAACAATTTTGTTTGAAATGAAAATTTAATGAAAGAAAAATTTGATATTTGTGAAAGTTTATTTATTGAAGTTTTTGAGGAATTTTGGTTATTTGAAAAGAAAGAGAAAAAAAGTTTTGAAAAAAGAATTTGAAAGAAAGAAGTAATTTGTTTGAAGAATTTTAAAAGAGAGATTTAAAGTTTGAAGTGAAGTTTGAGAAAGATTGTCGTATTGAGTTTGTTAAACATTTTGATAGTACAAAGAAAAAGAAATGAGGAAATAAAAATTGTATTTTGAAAAAGAAAAATGTTTGAAAGGAGAAAAGAAAGAAAATTAAGGGAATTATTGATTTTTAAAATTTTATTTTAATGAATTTTTTAAGACTTTGATTTTTTATTATTTTATTTTATTTTATTTTTTTAATATAAATTTTTAATTTAATTTAATTTAATTTATTTATTTTATTTATTTTTTTAAAGAAGATTGAAAAAAGCTTTTGAAAAGAAGAAAGAAGAAAAGAGAAAACAGAGTAAGAGTTTTTAGAAGAGAAGAAGTTTTAGAATTTTAAGAAAATAAAGAAAAAAGAAAAGAAAAAAAAAGAGAAGAGAAGAGAAAAATAAAAGAGAGTTCTAAGGTTTTGGTTTTAAGGGATATTAAAGATGAAACGATTTTAGGAGTTCAGGGGCGTTAGAAACATTTATGGCTGGTTCGCAGGATGTTTTGTCTGAGTCATTGAGGAAGCCTTCCCATTCCACAAGGTATTGAAGTTTCCCCTTGCGCATTCTTGAATCAAGGATACAACTTACTTCCCACTCTAGATGGTCTTCTACTTTGACTGGTTCCGGAGGAGGTTTGTTCCTGCCTGGGTATGTTTCTCAAGCCAGTTCCAGGAGAGATACGTGAAAAACAGGGTGAATAGCCTGCCATATAGGAGGTAGCTTGAGTCAAATGCAGTTTTAGAGACTTCAGAGTCAATTTTGAATGGTCCCAAGTGTTTTTCAGCCAGTTTCTTTGATGGTTGAGTCATTCAAATGTTTTGTGTGTCAAGCCATACTTTGTTGCCTGGTTTAAAGGAATGAGCAGATTGTCAATGTTTGTTGGCCTGTTACTTGTACCTTCAAATCACTAATTCCAAGTTTGATTTAAGTTCTTCTTGGAGTCGTGATATGGCTCAAAGATAATGTTCCGCAGGATGACTAGTTCCTACATGGATTGAGTTGAATCAAGGATGTCCTCTATAAATAGTTTTGAAGGGAGATTGTTGTGTCAAAGAATGTGTCGAGTTATTATAAGCAAATTTGGCCAATGGTAACCATGTGGTCCAATCTTCTTGTTGGTAACTGACATACATTGGAAGGTATTGTTCGAGGATTTGGTTGACCCTTCCCATTCGCTTATCAGTTTCAGGATGATAGGCTGTGGAGATATTCCTTTTGATATTGAGTTGTTGACACAATTGAGTCCAGAATGTGGATACAAACAATGAGCCTCTATCTGAAATAATATCATTAGGTAAGCCATGTTTGGAAAATACATATTCTAGAAACAATTTTGACAAATCTTCTGCTGTAGCAGAAGTAGTGGTTTTAATGAAAATAGACATTTTTTTAAAATCTATCTACTATTACTAATATAGCATCAAAATTATTAGAAAGAGGAAGTTGAGAAATAAAATCCATCAATAATGATTCTTAAGGTTTAGAGTGAATAGGAAGTGGTTGAAGCAACCCATGCTTCCGGTGATGGGGAGCTTTATTCCTATTACATTCATAACAAGATCTTATATGGGCCTTGATTTCTCTGGTCATTCCTAGCCAGAAGAAATATCTCACTATTAACTGGTAGGTTTTATCAACCCCAAAATGACCAGCTAATGGAGAATCAAGTCAACTTTTGAAAATCCATAACTTTATATCACTGTTTTTGGGTATGACTACTCTACCTTTGAAGACTAATTGACCTGATTCAATACTAAATCTTTTGGCCCCTTGCTTCAAGATTATTTTGTCTTTTAACCCTAAACAATAATTGTCCTTTGACTGAGCTTTGAGGATGTTGGATAGTGGATTTTGAAACAATTGAATTGTCATCGAAATAAGTTGATGAGTCATTAACATTGATTTGTTGAAGATTGATTTCACATTTTCTGGGTTCTTGTCAAAAAATGCATCTCCCCGCTGTGGGTAAACGTTGTCCCGACGTGACAGGATATCTGGGACAATACAGTTTTTACCTGGGCAATAGGAAATAGAAAAAGGAAATTCAGACAGAAATTCAGCCCACCTGGCTTGATGCCTGGTTAACACTTTGGAAGAAATAAAGTATTTCAAAGCATTATGGTCAGTCAGGATTTGAAAAGGAGTATCTAGACTGAGAAGAAAAGAGTGCCATTTTTAAAGAAAATGAATAATAGCTAATAGCTCTTTGTCATGAATTTCATAATTTAATTCTGCCACAATGAGTTTGCGTGACTCAAAAGCAACAGGATGAAACAATTTTGTTTCAGGATTGAATTGAGAAATGACCCCTGCGATAGCATAATTGCTAGCGTCTGTCTTGACTATTGTCCAAGCAGAAGGATCAAAGTGTCAAAGAATTGGAGCTGTGGTGAACGCAGTCTTTAATGCTTCGAATTCCTTTTGTGCTGTAGAAGTAAAAATAAAAGGAGTATCTTTTCTAAGAAGAGAAGTAAGATTGGAAATAGTTTTAGAGTAATCTTTAATAAATCTTCTATAGAAATTGGAAAAACTCAAAAATACTTTGAGGGATTTAGCGGTTTTGGGCTCAGGCCATCCCAGGACTTTTTGGACCTTTTTGTCGTCCATGACTAAACCATCAGTGGACAACATAAACCCCAAAAAATCAATAAATTTGAGATAGAATTTACATTTATTGTTCTTGGCGTAGAGACCATGATCTTGAAGACAATTTAGAACCTGTTGAGCATGATGAATATGTTCATCTAGTGTCTTTGAGAAAATTAAAATATCGTCTAAGTAGATGACAACAAATTGTTCGACAACATCTTGAAAGATGTCCTTAACAAAATTTTGAAAAGTAGATGGTGCATTACATAATCCAAAAGGCATGACTAAATATTCAAAACTACCAAATCTAGTGCAAATTGCATTCAGTGGTTCATGACCTTCCGCAATGCAAATATGATTATAAGCACCTCTAAGATTAATTTTAGAAAAGAAATTACCACAATTAAAAGGGGTAAGAAGCAATGACATAGGAAAACAGGATATGCATTCTTCTTTGTGACTGTGTTGAGCTTTCTATTGTTAACACACAACCTAAGGCTACTGTCTTTTTTCTTTACAAAAAGAACAGGGGAGCCGGTTGGAGACTTACTGGCTCTGATAAAACCTTTGGCTACATTCTCTGCAATGTAGTCTTGAAGAACTTGAGATTCGTCCTTTGACAAAGAATAGACAGGACCTGCCAGAGATACTGGACCTATTAACTCTATTTGATGGTCGTAGGGTCAATGAGGTGGTAACTTATTGGCCTTGTAGATTGAGAAAATATCAAGGAAATAGTGATAGATTTCCGGTCGAGTTGATTTAATGGCTTCAACGTTGATTTGGTTGTCCTCATCATCTTTGAGAGAAACCGTTGAGGGAAAACCAGAATTGAGAGAGCATAATTTGACTACTTTGAGGCAATTTAAATCCTCTTCAAGTGAAGTGATTGAGATAGAAGGGTTATCCAATTGCTCATTTAAAGAAAGGTCAGATGCTTTAAAGTCATCCGGCAGAGATTTGTCTTCTAGCAGGACATTGTCAGGCGGTTTTTTTAACTCCCTATTGACCTGCATTGAAGAATCAGAAATATACTTAGCGCGTGGGGTGATCAATCACCTTGACCAATCAATTTCAGGATTCCAATGTGTTAAAAAGTCATGGCCAAGTGTGGTATCGTCCATTCTTGGGGCCTCCAAGACTGATAATTCTCACTGGAAGGGGGAAAATTCAGAAAGCTGAAAACCCATAAAACTTTCTTACTTACCCAATATTTGGGCTCCTCTGATTCGACCAAATAAATTGGAGTTCAATTGATATCTGTGAATGTCAGATTTAACTTCTTGGCAAAAGATAAACTGTCAAAAGAAATTGAAGCTCCAGAGTCTATAAGACAACTGAAGGGGGTATCCTCCTTAAAAAGAATGAATCTCATGTGGTTTAAGGCAAATCCAGTCATTAAGACATGGAGGTTTTGTGAACTGGGAGAGATAACATAGTTTGCTTTGCACACAATTAAACTATCTACTATTTTTTGACCTTGAACTAGTAGCTTCTCTTTCCTTCAACGTTACACAATCATCTAGCTTGTGCTTATCCCCAAAATACATACATAACTCATTATCTGATCGTCTCTTCCTCTCAGCTTCTTTAAGTTCCCCTTTTGGATCCTGTACCTTGCTGATATTGTCTGGGGTCAAGCTTTTTGGTCGAGGTATGTCCTTTCCCCTATTGGGTTTGGATTGAGTTGTCCGTGGGTGTGAAGAAGGTCCCGATTTAAAATTTAGGCCGTGAGATTTGTTGGCGCATTGACAATGTTGTAGTTTTCCTTGGTAAACGCAGTCAAGTTCGAGGGTTCTATCCATTAAATCCATTAAAGTAGTCATCTTCTGACCATGAAGATTTAATTGATCCAGAATCCTCAAAGGAAGTCCCTTTTTGAAATGATACTTGAGGGCAGCATCATTCCAACCTACTTGATTTTGAAGTTCTCTGAAGTTTGAGAGATATTCAGAGGCTTTACCATTATCATTCATGCGGAGGAAATTAAGTTCAATTTCCGCATTGTCAGTTTCATTAGGGTCTCTGAACAATGTAAAAAGTTGGTCTTCAAACTTTTCCCAGTTATTAATGAGTAAGTGGGTTTCTGTCAAAGAGAGCATGAGAAGATAAGGTTCAAATCACCTTGCTGCTTTTCTGGCTAGGAATGAAGAAGCATAAAAAACCTTTGATCGGCCGTTATTTAAGGTTCAAGGGTTGTTATGGAACAGGAGCTTGCAGGTTTTCAAGAAGGGGTGCAATCTGTCTGGATGTTCTCCATCAAAGTTATCAGCAGATTTCATGGAAGAAGTTTTTAATTTTTATCCCTTCAAAGATGTTGTATTTGAAGGGATTTTATTGAAAAGTCTCATGAAGTCTTCCAGAGAATTAGATGGTCCAGGTTCCAAAGGTTGACCAAAAGGGTGAGTAGCAGGGGAAGATGGTGCCTCATGCATCGTATCCTCTTCTTCTTCTTTCTCGCTAGAACCATCAAAATTCTGGGGATTTGTTCTACAGATTGGACTGAGTGTCCCTTTTCCCTAAGTTTGAGAGGTTCCAGGGAGTGACTGCGGGAAACAGGCTGTGTGGCTGTTGGCCTGCCTCTGGCACGAGCCCTAGTAGTAGCGCCCATAGGAGGAGTGCGTTGAACAGGTGCCATTTTTAAAGAACTTAAAACACCTGAAAAAGGATGTAGTAGTGCCAAAGAATGAGAACTACAGAGAATTAAATTATACTCTCACTGGAAGACCTACGCACAAGGTCGAGGGTGTTCCTGGGAAAGTGATATGGAGGAAGGAGTTTTAGAGACTTTTTTGAAGTACAGAGGAAATACTTGAGGAACTGATTCAAAGATGACTCGAAGGAAGAGCTACTGCTTTGAGATATGTTTGATAAGAATTCTAATATAATTTAAAGGTAATATTAATATTCTTAAGATCTCACAAAGGGTTGGAAACTCAATAATCAAAGATTTAAGTTTTAGAAATGATTACTGAGAAAAATAAGGAAATTTACAATAATAATGATTTAAACTGAAGCTTTACAACTTTTAACTATATATATGTTTTATAATTTAATTCTAAAGAAATATCGAACCAAAATCCAACCCCTTTTATATCCATTACTCCTCCTGGAATTGACCTCATACCCATCCATCATTCCGCACACCACAGACCTCTGGAAATACACCCGTTACACCTTGACCCTCCTCACTAACATCTGTTAACCCTTTAAGCCTCCACTAACCATCCCGTCCATGCTCACTACCCCTGTTAATAACCCACAGATACTTAATAAACCTTTTAGCAGAAAATTGCATTAACTATTGCGCTATGCGTCGCTTATTGAAGAAAAGACTAAACACACTATTATGAGATTGACTAATTTAGATTTAAAGTTTAGATTAGCGCGGTTGAATAGTGAGTACACAAAGGAAAGTCGCAGTTGCTATGTAGAATCATTTTCTGCACTTCAAGTATGGATTTAGACCTCTGTATTATTGATTTAATGAGCTGCTTTTGCATCAAGTGTGACGTGGCGTGTGACACTGAGAAACCACTTAAAAACTCAAAAAAGGGTGTGAGATGTGGGGTAACTACATGAAGTCCTTGGCGGCACTTGCACAGGTAAATCCTTGACTAATTTTGGCAAATTTAAGCACACACCAGGTCATAAGTTAGACAACTTTCAGTCAAGTGGTTGTTTAGTACCTGTGGTCTAACATGAGTCAAACCTGTGTTGGAACTTTGGTGGGACAGTTTTTCATCATGAAAAATAGCTCATAGCTGAGTCATTAGTACCAATTTGAATTCTTCATATAGTGCTGTTTGCATAATTTCCAACAGGCAATAGATCATACTTTGTTGTCTAAAAGGCATTTATTGAATTTATAATGGATATTACAAAGGTGATTAATAGGAACCAGCTATACTAATTAATGACATTATACAGACAGTATCAGATAAAACACCACCAAAGCCACTAGGATTGAGAGTTCTTGAAGCATGTCTAATAATATCTTTATGAGTAATAATAAAATTTTTAGACCATCTATTGCAGCACCAAAATGTTTTGAATCCTGCTTTGGAGAAAGTATTTTCTATTTTTTTTTCAACAGCATCATACAATCCAACTAGAATAAAGATTTGATCTGGGAACTTCTTTGACTCCCACATTCTTAACACCACTCCAACCTTTTTGCCTTTTTGATAATTTGATCTCAATATTCCCTTTCCCTTGATGTTTTGAGTATAGTGAGAAGTATTTACCACCAAGGTTAAAGTATTGGAGATCAGTAATTTTAGATGGAAGAAATTCCAAAGCACCAGTCAATTTATCTTTTTCAAAAATATTTGAAAAACCCTTTTTACAATCAATCCTGTTTAAATAATCCAGCCATAAAACATATTCTTCATGGAGTAGTTTAACAGTTGATTTTGAAGTCTTTTTTTTCTACATCAAAAACATCTTTCATTTTGTTTTCAAATCGATTGTCATTCCTCTCAAGAAGAGATTGAAGCTTCCCAGTCAAGATAAACATTTTCATAAATGTTTTTTCCATTTCATCTAAAATAAAAAATATTAAAGTAAATAATTATGAGGAACAAAAAGATTATAGGAGCACATACTTTTTTTATTATTGTGTGAGATAGATCCCAACATTCCATTTATACGCTCATGAGCCCAAGCTGCTGATGATGGTGCTGGCCCAAATCGTTGCAGAACTTCAGGAAAATGTTGGGCTAAGTGGACATTAGGCTTGATGTCAATATGTGGCCAAAATTCTTTAAGACATTTCATATACTCTTTTAGATGATCCTGAAGAGATACAATTTGTTCTTCATTTAATTCAAAGGAAGTTAAAAGGTTGATAATAGATACCAACAGGGAAAGACACTTTATCAACTTCTTCTCTCGAGATTCAGAATTTTCTATATTCCAAACTGGGAACAAAGCAACCATGTAATAAATTTTGTTTAATAAAAGCCATTCAGCTGCCTTGAGATTTGTTCCAGTCTCCCCTACATGGTGTGGAACACGGGTTAACCATGAGGGAATGAGTGTATGCCAAATACAATTTTGAACAATCATCAATTTGCTAGGCCTTAGATTTAAATCAGAATTAAATCATTTGGTGCTGCAGCTGATCCCAAATTGATTTTACGTTTAAACGGGCAGTAAATTCCTGAAATGTGGACTCTAAAGAAAATATTTATTAGGAAAATGTTTAATTAAAAGTAATTCAGTATAACTTACTTGAACTATCTACATCAGAGCTTTATTCTTCTTTCTCTGAGCTGGCTTCAACACCCTGTGGATTAGTACTTCTTGATGACCCAACCATTTTTAGAGCTTTTCCTGCCTTCTCCTGACCAATTTTATCATAAGATAGTTTTTGTTTGAGGTTTTTTCTCAATGGCGGTATCACTACAAGAACTGTACTTTTTGTCTTTCTACTTTTACTTGAATCATAAGAAGTAGAATTTGAGGGGAATGATGGTAGTTTTGAAATCTTTTTTTTGTTAATATCTTAAATAAAGATGGATTAGAGGAGGAGCTGGAAAATGAATGGTGACTGGATTTTGAAGAGAATGAATGGTCATCCTGAAAACCTTTTTTTGTAAATTTTTTCTTTTCTTTTTGAATGTATTTACCAGCTGCTGTAATGAGAAGGTAATTTTTACTGAAGTCTTTGGCAATACCAAGAAGTAAGCAGAGCATAAGTTCTATTCCAACAAAAGAGACTGGTTGCCAATATGGAAGTTCAAGAAGAGACAAATATTGAACACCTTTGTTATTAAAGATCTTCTTTCTTGCTTGGGAACTGGAAGCATTTTTCCATTTAATAGCTTGAGTTCGGTGGTTTGAATCAGTGCATGATAGGAACTCAGCAGAAAGTTTACCAGATTTCAAATCTTCTTTAGAAATAAAGCAAAATGAGCATGGATTATTTGAGCTATAGCTAGAAAATTCAGAGAGCTTCTGGATAGCTGGTAGGTCACCAATTAAAGGAAATATTGCAGCATGTATTGGTCTTCCTTCAGGATAACAAAATGTCATTGAAAAAAAGCATCCTTTCCACAGCTTTTGAAGTTCTTCTAAAAGAGGTGAAATAACATGATTACACTTGTCCAAACTAGGTTCATGTGGGGCAGGTGTTATTCATGCCAAGAAAACGTGTTACTTTTTATATCGTAAATGAGGTGGAAGATTTAGACAAATCAAAATAATAGATCCAAATGACACATGACTATGACCACCAATTTTATTCCCAAAAGGATTAAACCAATCAATATACAGGCTGAAAATAAGATTACCACTTTTATTTGTAAAATAATCTCCTTTTATATCCTTAAATTCATTCCAGACTGAACCATCCCAAACATCGCACATTTTTCCTTGTGTATTATGTGGCCTCCTTAATGAGTAATCCAGATCGTCCTCAAACCCTGGAAGAAGAAGAAGGCGGGCTAGCCAAGATATAAGAGATTGAGTTGTAAACGTTTGGACTAGAACTAAATCCAATGTTCGATTATCTTTTTGCTGAAACAATGGATGATTGCATTTCAACACAACATTCTTTTTACGAGGTATGGCATTGAGCAAAATTTGACTACAATGGGCATTATCAAAGTTGTATTTGTTAGTTGTTTTGAAAGGTTGATGAAAGCGATTTGGACAACATAGAAGAGTTGTAAGCGGCACATGCAGGTTGAGTTGGTTGAGAACAGTGTAAATGCTATGAGGAAGCTGTTTAGACTTATGCAGGAGTTTTTTGGCATCTTTATAAGTTTTAGATATTAAATTGATCTTGAAAAATTCAGCTTGAATCTGTATTTTAATTTGACTATGTGATAAGTTTTGAACCAGAAGGCCATGTGCCAGATCAATAAGTATAAAGAAAATCAATGGTGATAGATGTGCAAGAGCAGGAGGAGAAAAGGCGGAGGTTTAAATTCGTAATAAATTTAAAAATGAAGAAGAAGAACTTTTGAAACTTTTCAATTTTTTGAAAATTGAGGTGATTGACTCAGCATCATCAGCATCAAGACTTAATGAGTGTTTTTGGCCAAACTAATGAGATATATATGTTAAAAAAAAGCAAGAAATTAAAATAATTATAAATTTAAGTAAACTGTAGGTGCTTACCTCCTCAGTAGTGGGTAAGAATACTTCATTTGAAGAGCTTGCCACAGGAAAAAAAGAAGAAGAAGATTCTTGGTGAGAGCTACTTTTGGCCAGAGGTTGGTGCTCAGGAGCTGTGGATTGGCTGATCAACTGACTTTCTTTCTAAAAAGCTGAATTTTATCTTGATGCTTGTAATATGCAGTTGTAGACATTGAAAGCCCCTGAACTATCTCACGTTCACTATTGGTGAAAGATTTTTTATTGCAACTAAGCTCAGAGCAAGTGAAAACAACATATCTAGTAGGCATGTTCAGCAGAGAGTATGTTAAAATAATAAGAAAACAATTTTTAAGTGGTGGTATTTGGACAAGATGGCATAAAAAGGAGAAAATAATGTATTCAAATTCTAAAATAATTTTACTATTCAAAATGGCTATTCAATACAACTTCACCAGGAGGAAAATTCTAAACAAAATTTACAGGTGAAACACTAAAGCAGATGGGAGAGAGAAGGGATTGTAAAAGAAGGATTATGGCATATAAGTAAAAACTGAGAAAGGCTGAGATTGTCAATGTTGTAACAGTTGGTGGGAAGATTACTAGGACACACAAGTGTATGTGAAGCAATACTTGAGTCTTTTCTAAGAGATACAATATTTTTAGAAATATGTCCATGATTTTTAGATCCTCTTATCAAGTTAAGAGTAATTTGATCAACTTGTGAGTAAAAATTTGACAATTCCTCAGAGCGCCAAGATGGTTTCCTTTTCCAAATATTTCCTTCTTGATATTCTTCAGTGTCAGAGTGGAAGCAAGGATTATCAAACAAAAAGAGAAGTTTGGCATCAAGACAAGCTACAGCTGTTTTCCTACAAGAAGCATGCAACTGAGAAGACAATTATTAATAGAAATTTACAAAAAAAAAATCTCACTCACTTTCCGCCTAGTATCCATCATTCTTCTTCTACTTAGCTTAGAAACATATAAAGATTTACTGGTTGAAATTTTTCCTCGAAGCCATTGTTACAGAATTAGAGGCACAAACTTTATTATTTCTTCAGAATGATCTATGTGATACTGATCAAATGCCTGGTACTTATGGGCATAGAAATAGTGCTTTGTCAAGTGTTGAATCATTCTTTGATTCCAATCTCTGTGCTCCATGTTGAATGAGAGGCATAAGCGGGGAATCCCAACATTAATGGCATCTTGATGGCAAGTATGGTAAAAAACCAGGGGAATAGTTTTTTGGCATCCAGATGGTGATAGAGAAATTTCTTCAAGGGTGTACGTATTTTCAGGTGGTGGAGATAAATTAGTAGTAACTAGTTCATTTGAAAGAGATGGTAATTCAGCAGTGGTTGGTGGAGGTGGGAAATTGTCAAGCTTTTGACATTTTCCCAAGACAAGTTTCATGAAGTCAATAACTGAAATGGTGGAAGCAGCCTTAGAACTTGGAAAACCAATTTGGGAAAGAATTTTATTAAGAGCACATGTGCTCTTGAAGCCTGTGGTAGGAATCAAAGTAGAAGCTAATACAAGAGGTGAAAAAATTACTTTTAAAAAAGAATGAAAGCCTTACATGTTGGAAGCATTTTTGAAGGTATTTTTTCTATAATCTATAAATGTGAAATGTTTCTAGATTATTAAAATGTAAGGGTATAATCACCTCCATATATATTATTTTAAAAATATGCTCCTTTGTGTAAAATTAACAAATGAATTTAACATAAAAAAATTTCCTTTGTATTTGTGACACAGTAAAAAATTTATAAAAAAAATAAATGGCTAAGCTACTTAATTGATAGTGGTCAAGTACACTGAAGACTTCAAAATTTTGTTAAGGAAAATAATAAAAAAAATAAAGTTTTAAATTTAATGTTTCATTCAGGAAGGGTAAGACTAATAAAAAAAATTTTTAGTTTGATGGTGATGAGATGGTAGAGTTAATGAAACATACTTATCAACATCTAACTTAATGGTTTTTACCTAGATCAACAATAATTAATAAGAGAGAATTTTTAAATGAATGTGAAAGAAATGGTGCTGACACGTGAAATATTTTCCTCAATAGTAGATTCAACAATATACTTGTATACATAAACTTCTTTTTCTTGGCCAATGCGATTAACACGCCCGATTTCCTGCTTCTCAGAAGCTGGGTTCCAAGTTGGCTCCTAAAGAAAAGAATCTTATAAATAAAGGTTCTTTCTAAAATTATAAATACTTACCATTAAGAACACATGAGATGCCATAGTGATATTCAATCCTTCTCCACCTGCCTTGAGATTCATCAGGAGTACACCAGTCTTGATAAGTGAAAATGACTTGAGAACATTCTTGTGTTTACTTTCATTGGTTGTGCCATCAAATAGAATGTGATGTATTTCATAATCATCAAGTGCAAATGAAATCCTATTTTTTTTAAGACATATCATTTTTAACAGCAATGAAATGGATTTAGGGATCCAGTATTAATTTTCAAAAAACCTACAACTTCAGGGTAGTATTCCATGCTGAGTAAATAATGCACTTCACATTTGAATCCTGTGAAATTAAGTTGTGAAGTGTTTTAATAAGGTGAACCAATTTTGGACTATCCCTCCAATTCATATGCTCAACAGATTTGATCTCTGAGTCATATGGCATTTTGGGATGAGTACAAAATCTGTGCAAACCGGTCAATTTTGCTAAAGTTGATTGATCTTTTGAATGGAGATTGTCACTACTTCCATTTCCAAGAGATTGAAAATTTTTTGAATGCCTTTCAGAGTAAAGACAAGCAAGGTCCTCAGTAAGTTTGATGAATATTGTATTTTCATATATAGAGGGAGTGAGCTGATCATTAATCATGTCTAGGCCAACTGATTGTTGGGATCGTCTGATCATTACATCACCCAAGATATCCTTGATAACATTTTTGACCTTTGTGTAATTTCCTTCTTTTGCATTCTGTGCCACATGCTGATTCCACCCAGCAGGAGTAGTGAATGGTGCAAGTCAAAGGAACCTGAAGATGGCATACAAATCTTGACAACTATTTTGAATTGGTGTTCCAGTAATGCACAGCCGTCGAGAGGTCTTCAATCCAAGGACTGCTGTTGAGGCCTTGCTTCTTGATTCACGAATGTGGCTTCAAAATAAATTGGACTTAGAAGTGAAAAAATAAGAGTAGGAAAATTTTTAACTTACTGAGCTTCATCTAGAATAACACAAAACCAGCGAACATGATATAACCCCTTTCTTGTGTTGATATCCTCCAAGTCATTTATCACCAGATTGTAGCTAGTCATAACTACATGTGAATCAAGCCAGCTGTTGAAAGTTTCGTGTTGTCCTCTGCCATGGTAGATAGTGATTTTGAGATTGATATCAGCTGATACATGCCAGATGATTTCATCTTTCCATTGCTGAAGCAAGCTTCTAGGGACAATAATTAAGGTTGCCTTTAGTCTTGGAGTGCTTGACTGTGCATCAACAAGGTGGGAAATTTGAGAAGCTTTGTCTAAGGTGTTGAAAATTAATGCAATAGTGGTAACTGTCTTTCCTAGACCCATTACATCTGCTAGCAGAATTGATTTGGAAGGAGGATTCTGGAGGAGTTCTTGGCTCAAATGATTTTCCCAGCTATTCTCCCTGTCTGTCGCCAAAGGTAAGTTTGGGTGCGGGATTCTTGAGAGAGCATAAAAGAAAGTGCATTCTTTTAATGTGGTAGTAGTGTTGTATTTAAATTTTGAACATTGATTTCGTGTATATAAAGATAAGGTGCAGAGGGAAGTAAGGAATCGGAGGAGATAGATAGTAGTTGATTTCCTTGATTGAATAAATCTTGTATGGGACAGTACAAGTGAATTGATGGGTTATAGCCAGGTGGAAGAATAATTATGTTGGAGATTGATGCAAGTGCATGGGGGATGGTGACTAAGAAATTAGAAATACAGAAAATCAAAATATTAATTTTTAAGGGACAGTCAGCACCCTTTTGGGGTAGCAATGTAGCTTCAACCCATAAAGGGGGTGGATCCTGCCCAGGAAGCCAACCCCCAACAGGAGCAACTAAAGTTTTATAACCTGGTTGGCCAAGTAGGTCATATAGGATTTTAGAATGATTAGGGCACATTTTACCAATGTGTATATGAGGTGATTGTGCCCTGACCCTTATAGTATGTTTTTATGAGAGAGATAAAGTGATTCAGGTTGCTCAACCAAACCTGGGAAGCTACAAGAGTCAGATATGTGAGATTGAAGCAAGCCAATGCAGACAGGAGAGGTAGAAGAAGATGATTCCATCTTAAATAGAAATAAAATTTGAGAGAAAAGAAGATAATTCAGGAAGAAGTGGGTATTTATGCAAGATACAAAAATTTCATTTCCAAGCAGTCACATGATGTAAATAAAAACTAAATTTAACCATGTTGATTAAATTTTTTCCAAACTCTGTAGTTGCAGATAAATATTACAAAAAAGATCAGCAAGTGATATTAACTGTGTTAAACTTTTTACATAGATTTAAATCTCAGGAGGTACACATAAGTCATACGAGATTTTTAAAATTAAATATTTTTTATTCATCAGTAATCTAAACAGCACTTGTAGGATTTATGAATTTAATTTATCTCCCAAATAAAAGCATATATTTGGAAACCTTAAAAAACAAGAATATATTGAATGTTCCACCTTTTCAAGTGGAGAAAACAATTTTTGGACTGAATAAAAGTTTCTATGCACACAGAACTACATTCATTAATTTTTATGTTTCCATTACACAGAATGGCAATGAGAAGGCAGGATCATGAATATTAGAAATATGACTTCATTTAAAAAACTTCTGTTCTTACACTGTTCACTTCAATTGGTTAAATTATCTGTAGATCACAGCCAATGAGTATGGAAAATCTGATATTGTACAGAGCTTATAATTTAACTTGTGGGTTCTTGTAAATACAAACCACAGATTACTCTTAATAGAGTCAAACAGGTGCTGGAAAGTTTACAAGATCATTTATTTTCATTAATATAATGAATTATTTATATAAAATATAAAATATATACTCCTCCCCTTTATTTTTTACAAAAACATTCCAAAAATTGAAACTACATTTTAATTCAATATATTTATCATCCAGTACATACATATGAGTAAAAATAAAAATTAAACTTATAATATTAACACAACACCTGCACAACTGGAGGGGGGGTACACTAGTCTCCAGGGGTGCACCACCCAGCCCCTTGCAGGCAGGTGCTTAGCCCTAATCAAGAATTTTAAAATTCCACTCACTTCTTTTATGTTAAATATTATGACTAATATCTTTATTAAAATGGACTATCATGTTTTACTTAAAAATTTTCTTATTAATAAATTTTTTGAGCTTTTTCAAAAAGCAACTTCTGTTGATATAACAAATCACATATTCAAGAAATAATAACTATATAGATATACAGTAAAAACACGCAGATGGCAAGGACAATGCATTATGTAATCACAATAATTGAAGGGACGATATTAGGACACACCGGCACTGTCGGTCAGTCATCTAGAAGAAGGTAAGAAAAAGAGGAGAAAAGGAGGAGAGAAGGAGGAGGACAAGGGAAAAATAAAAGAAATAAATTACAATAATATATTTAATTTATTTAAGAGGGAAACAACGGCGAGCAACTTTGAGAGATGACAAAAACTTAGAATTTATTAATAATAATACTATTTAATGTAAGGGTTCTGCGCAGCAAACACTTTTAATTACTATCAGACTTAAAGCAACCTTTAATTTGTTATATAGACTTTCAATTAGAATTGTATTACTAATAAAAAAATATAAACGTAGTAAAATAGTATTTAATTTGTTGAGTGTATAATAAGTGATGATCCTACAGGGGATTATCCAAGGCCCTTTTATAGGCAATGGGTCCTCTGAAGCGCCACTATGTTTGTAAATACAATAGTTAGAATAGAATAAAACAAATATATCAAAGAGTAAATGAAACATAACAATGTAGAGAAAAACATGAAACAAATAATTAAAACCCCAATTAAGAATCCAATTTCCCCGCCATTAATTCCCAAATCAGTAAGTAAAAATAGTGAATAACTAAACAAGATTGGAACATAGGAACTATGAGAAAAATAATTCCAAACAGATGGTACAGTCTGATTTAAGGATATTTTTAAGTGAAACAAAAAAATACTTTGACGCAACAAAATATGTAATTAATCTCAATTTAGTATAAATTAATTAATTTGTTTTTCCTGACACAATTAAGGGCCAAAAGAAGCGTCATTAATTATTTTTTAGTATTATATGAAAGGTGTTATTTAATATATAAATTTAAATAATTAATTTAAATATATTATAAGTCAATTTTACACTTATAATTATAATATATGTTTTTCAATTAATTAAATATAAATTTATAATTATTAAATACATAAAAATGCGCCATTATTTGTAGAATATATTATATTATGTTCAATTTAACTGTATATAAAAATTTATATAACCAATAAATTTAATGTAACACTTGTATATAATAAAATACTTATATAATTTTATTATGCAATAAAATATTAAGTTATATTCATTAAATACAATTCTTACCCACTCTTTTAGGTTTTATAAGTTACATATCATTTACTGGACTCCTGGAATAGCCTGGCTGACACTCCCTCACTCTAAAAAAAAATAATAATAAAATGCTAAGATTTTTTCTTTTTGTATTTTTTCAACAGAGTAGGCAGATTTGAAATTTCCTTGCCAGGTATCCATGCATCATGTTCAGATGATTTGTTCTTATATCTCAATAAATATTCAGTACCTCTTTCAGAAGTGATAATTCTATCATTGAGAATTTTATCAATTTCTGCTGTTTCTGTGACTTCCTGAGGGTTCTTCTTAGGTCTTCCTCTTCTTTTTGGAAATAAGTCACTGTTGGAAGTATAAGGCTTAAGCAAATAAATGGGAAAAACAGGATGTTTCCTATCATATGGAGAATACAATACAACTTCTACTGCATTATCACCAACCATTCTTTTAACAACAAATGGTCCTACAAAAGGATCTTTTAATTTGTGGTTACCTTGTAAATTGAAATGGACAGTAGAGATCAACACTTCATCACCCTTGTTAAATGTGTATTCTTTATGGGATTTATCCCATTTTTTCTTTTCATATTCAAATGCTTTATCAATACAACTCTGAGCATGTTTTCTGCATAGCTGTTGCATTTGCATAAAAGATTTTACACCAGGGTGTAGTTCCAACTTAGGTAATTTATTATTGAGAATCTGAGCAGGAGTTTTTGGGACATAACCTAACCAAAGCTCAAAAGGCTTTTTCTCAGTGACAGAATGAACAGTGCTATTATATGCAAATTCAAGACCAGGTAAAAGAGTGACCCAATCATGAGTAAATCTGTCATTGTCTTTATATTCTAAACCAAAGGCACAATACCTTCTAATCATATCTTCCAGAGTTTGAATCATTCTTTCAGCTAGACCATCAGTTTGAGGATGGTGAGCTGTAGACAATTTTAACTCACAGCCACAAATATCCATCAAAGAGGTCCAAAACTCAGAAGTGAATTTTGGATCCCTATCAGAGATAATGGCTTTTGGAAAACCAATAATATTAAACATGTAAGACCACCATAAGAAAGCTAATTCTTTGGTGGATACATCTTTGTGGGTTGGAATAAATTTGCACATTTTTGTGAATCTATCAACTATTACCCAACAAGAGTTAAAGCTGTCTCTACCTGCAACAGGAAGACCAGTGACAAAATCCATATTAATGATTTGCCAGGGAGCACTAGGTGCTTCAATATGTTGTAATAACCCTGCTCTCTTTCCTGTTAACCTTTTAGATTTTTGGCAGGAATCACAAGATTCAACATATAATTTTGTGTCTTCAGACATATTAGCCCACCATGCAGTGTTTTTGATTCTAATCAATGTTTTTTCAAGATCAAAATGACCAGCTAATATGTCATCATGACAAAGGTTGAGGATAGTTTCTTTCATTGAAGGAGGAGTTACAATTACATTGGTAAGCTTCCTTCTATAATATATATAACCATCTTCAATAGAGAACTTTCCTTTATTTAAAGCATTTTGGTACTTTGCAGGAAGAGTTTTTATTAATTCTTGAATTGAAGCATTCTTAGGATCATTTAAGATAGTAACCAATTTATTTAAATCAGAATCTTTATCATATGAATCCAGTATTAACTGTAATAACTCCTCTTCAATATCAACTATAAATATACCATGGATATGAACAGTATCATCCTCAGGTACATAAGCAGGATTTGAGTCATTATTTGGCAGAGGCAATCTGGAGAGCATATCAACATTAGAGTGAACCTTTCCAGCTCTATGGATAATTGTCATCCTTCCTCTGTATTCTTGAACAGCAAGTTGCCACCTGAACATATGTCTGTTAGGTGTCTTGAGGTTTAAGAGAGACTTCACAGCACTACAGTCAGTTACCAACTCAAATTTTTGGTCATCCAAATAGTAATGAAGTTTCTCAAGAGCCCAAACAACTGCTAAGCACTCCAATTGAGTGGCACCATATTTCAATTCACTATTTCTTAAGGTTCTTGAAATATAACAAATTACAACCTCTGAGGATTTATCATTAATAATTTGCTTTTGGTGAAGGGCAGCACCCAGACCAATAAAGCTAGCATCTGTATAAAGGACAAATGGCTTGTTAAAATCTGGAAGAGCTAATATAGGGGCTTTCATTAAGCAACTTTTTAATGTATCAAAAGCTTTTTGACAGTCATTATTCCAGAGAAAAGCAACATCTTTTCTGGTCAGTTTTGTAAGAGGCAAGGCTATGACCTGATAATTTTTAATATATTGTCTATAATAGCCACACATACCCAAAAAACTTTGGATTTCTCTTACAGAAGTTGGTGCTTTCACATTTTGAATGGCAGCAACTTTATTATGGTCTACACAAATTTGTAAGCCTGACACAACATGGCCAAGGACTTTCAAATATTGAAAACCAAATTTACACTTTTTTAAATATAAGGTCATATTGATTTCATCCATTTTTTGGAAAACTCTATTCAAGTGAATCATATGTTCATCAAAAGTTTTAGAAAAAACAATAATATCATCAATATAAACCATGAGCCAACCTTCAATAATTTCTTGATGGAAAGTGTTATCCATGACTTTCTGGAAAACTGAAGGAGCATTTTTAGGGCCAAATGGCATCCTAACGTACTTATATATTCCCATATGAGTAGCAATAAGCAAAAAATTTTGAGAATTTTTCTCAACTGGAACTTGATGATAACCTTTATTACCATCCAGACAACTAATAAATTTTGCACCTTGCAAGGTAGCATGTATTGAATTAATTCTGGGTAAAGGATAAATATCATCAACAGTATAAGTATTTAAAGCTCTGTAATCTCCACATAATCTAGCTTTATCTTTTTCATAAGAAATCAAGACTGGGGAGATGACACAATATTTAGGGGTGACATCCACTTTCTCAATGATATTCATTTTCAATAATGTTTCAATATTATCTTCAATATCTTTTCTTTTTGATGGAGAAGCAGGATATAGTTTTTTCTTAAGGGTAGGAGGAATATCACTCAAATTACAGGATAAGGTAAGTTTCATCTCTTCCTGAACAATTCCCAAGACATGAGAACCATGAGCAAAAGCCATAGGGAAAGAGGTAATAGAGGCAACAATAGAATCTTTTTGTTCACTAGTCATGTCAGGCTAAGGTCAAGTACAAGGACGAGAACTAGCTTGAATAGTCAGTTGTCTAGAAGATTTTAATGGTCCTATATGAATACTGTAGTTTTAATCCACTAAGTTGTAAAATATAATTAAATATAAAGGTCTCAGTAATATAATTCTCACTATTCTTATATATGGCTTACAATCTTTTTAGTTGGTAGAAAAATAGATTATATAAATTCAGATACTATTCAAAAGTCTTATAAAAGTACTAATTGATATGTATTGTAATTGATTTGGTTATATTGGTTAAATTGTAATGATAAAGAATGAAGAAATACAACCCAAAAACCTCCTCCTTTTATACACACTGAGTTCCCCAATGATTCCCTTGATGTACCACCCAATACACAGTTAATAACGCCTCTAAACAACTAATAGAAATTCCCATCAACATTCCCAGTAACCCATGTCATAATTAGAAGAGTAACAACCACCAAAATCCTGTAATAATAAGGGAAATCCATCAAAATTAAAGAAAAAGACAAAAAGAGAGTATATGCGTATAAAACAATAATATTAAAGACTAAAGGAGACTTTTTAAGGTTAATAATAGCTTAATAATAAGGGGGATTGACTGTAGAAATAATGGGGCTAATCCTGACATTATACTACGTGAAATTCCCATTCAAAAATAACCAAAATTGACTGAGAAACCACCCAAAAGCTTAAAAAAGAGTGTGAGATGTGGGGTAACTACATGCAGTTCTTGGCAGGCGCTTGCACGGGTAAATCCTTGACTAAAATTAGGCGAATTTAAGCGTGGTAATGAAATAAAGTGCCAAGAGTGAGGTTATTAATGAAATTAGTGCATATAAACAAGGTCAATGCATTATTAATTAAGCTAGGACACTAAATAAGCGCCTGTCGCCTATTTTAGTGTGTTTCCCCACAGTGGGCGTAGAATGTGGGGTAATTATAGTGTGAAAAAGCTAACTTTGCTAAAAATGAAGCTATTCACACGGGAAAAAAGCAGGCAGTATGTGGCCAGTACACAGAAGCAATTTCTGGCATAAAAAACACCAAATTTGAAAAGTGTTATTTTTATGCATTTAAATAGCCAAATCAATAGTTCTAAATGAGCCCAATTGATCTGTAAAAGCGCAATTTTGATATTCTCAATTTTATAGCGCATATAGTCAACTTTTAAGTGAAATAAAGCGCATTTCTTGTTTTTTGCATAAAACAATGAATATAACAGCTTTAAGTGTACTTAAAAATTATGTAGCCTTATACTTAAGGTTCTTAAGATTACCCTAACATATTCCAAGTACATAAGACCCATAAAAGGTGGATATATGCGTGTATATAAGGTGTTATAATGGCATTTTTTGTGTATTATCATAATTTTACTTATGTATACTATTTGTGTACTCTTATTTATTATTCCCATGTATAGTTCATGTGTTTAACATAACTTATAATTACTTTTTACTCAGTCCTGGAGATATACAGGCTGACAAGTCAACTGATCACCAAAAGAAGCAGTATTTATTTCATGTAATAAATCATTCATTTCAGTTGTTGTTCTACCTTTACACTGGATCAGTGAGTTACAAGATTTCAACAAATGCCCAGAAGTTCTAGGAGAGGAAATTTTGAATTTCCTTTTCCCATTCATTCCTAAGGTAAAGCAATTATTTGCTGGGTCTAGTTTCACCCTAAACATGGTTAAAATATCATATCCCATAATAAACCAATTGCTCAAATTATCATTTTTCATGACAACAAACTCACAAATAGCTCTGACAAAACTACCATTATATTTGAAGAATACAGAGGTTTTGTATTTGCCAATAGGAAATAAGGTAGAACCATACCCTCTCCAGTTTTCAGAAGTTATAGGTAATAATTTACCCAAATATTCCTTATCCACTGAAGCCAAAGCTTTTTCAGATACTACGCTTCCTCCAGCACCAGAATCAAGAACTACATCAACATTTTTACCATTAATGATAACAGGTGCCTTTAAAGGGGATATAGGAATAGAATTGTTAGTAATATCTTTAATTTTCTCAGCATTTTCTACTGAAGATAAATTCAATACACAATCTTCAGATATATTATTTAAATAATGGACATCATGTTCCAACATTAAAACATCTTTAACAGATTCATTGTCATAGGAGATATTACTTTCACAGTCACTGGAAGAATTATTGACATCAAGTTCAACTTCATCAGTGTCTTCATTTTGTTCAACAAGATGAATTTTCTTGTCACAAACATGACCCTTCTGCCATGGTTTGTTACACTTATAACAAGTATTTGTTGCATATTTTTTAGGTGCAACTGGGGCAGAGGGTTTACCAGATCTTTCTGGGAGCTTTGTAGAAGGTTTATTCTGATCATTATAAGATTTACTAAGGTAATTCTTTGGTTCATATCTGTGGTTGAGCAGTACTTCATTACAGATATTAATGAAAGAAGAATTTTCCCTTACATGCTCAGTTCTAGCAACAATCAAATCCCTAAGAGAATTTGGTAATTTATACAAGATTTTATCTCTCCAAATATCATAATCCATCTTTGGATCAATTGCTCTAAGGATTTTAGTTATTTTCATCAGAAAAAAAATGGGCTTTTCAACAGAGGAGGATACATATCTAGTATTCTCATACAGTCTCTGTTGAGCTAACCTGAATTTTGAACCACCAAACTGATTCTCAATCAAGGATTTCCAATCATTCCATGTATAATGATTGTTATCTAAAAGGACAGATTCATACCACATCAAGGCTACATTGGAAAATAAAGAAATTAGCTTAGAAACAATTTCCTCATCAGGTAGTTTATACAATCTCTTTAAATTATCAATTCTTTGGATAAAGTGTTGCCAATCAGAGGAAGAATCACCATCAAAGGTAGGATATTGGTCTAACTTAGGCCAATTTTTCTGACTACTGGGATGGTCCACTTTTTGGTTTGAATTATTTATTATTAATAATTCCTGAAGTTTAGCCAGGTGTTCAGAAATTTCATTATTTACAGAAACAGCTGGTGCATGACCATCACAAGATTTTTTGCTAGTAGCAAAAGATTTTACAGACTCATTGTCAGTTTGTTTAATGGTTGAAATATGAGGAAGAAAGGATGAACTTTGCTCAGGTTTTTTCCCTTTATTTTTATGCAGCTTATTTACAGAAATCTCATTTAATTCATTATTGATGGTTAAGGTTGAGAACCTTTCCTGTAGGTCAGACACATAGTTTCTTATTCTTGGAATTTCAGACATCTGGTCATTTACTTTTGCAAGAGATAGAACATTTCTGTCCTCAGAAACTGAGTGTTTGGTACTTAGTGCATGGAAATCATTTTTTAGCTTCTTAAACTCATTTTGCAGAGATTTTATTTCATTCTTGAATGAATAATTTTCCTCAATAAGGGGTTTCAATTCACTCAAGGTCTTATGTAGACTGATATTTCTATCTGAGATAGCTCTATGGTCACTTCTTATTTGTTTTTGTTGACTAAGAACAATATTCAAGGTTTCTTTGATTTTTAAATAAGCTGTATCTTGTACAGAAGAGCTCACTTTAAATTGCAAGTGCAAATTATTTAATCTATCATTTTCATGGATTAACACATCTCTCACATGTTTGTCTTTCACAATATTAAAATCAAGGGTATCTTTTGATATTTCCTCAGAAGTTTTTTCAATTAAGGTATAGATTTCAGGGGGAACAGAATCATTTTTAATTGCAAGAGAAGGATTAATTAAAGATGTAGAAGTTAAATGTAAAGGTTCATCAAATGACAATTTGCTAATTATATCAATAGGGCTACTAGTTACAGGAAGCTGTCTTTTAACAGGTTTAACTGTTCTTTCACCATGTTCAATAATATTACCTGCAGAAGAAGATTTATTAGAAAACATACCCAAGTGACTATCAACCAAATTACTTACCATGGCAGAGGAGGAAACTTCCCCTGGGACTGGGTTTGGGATTGTGCTTGGGCCTTCTTTCTCCTGCCTTGTTGGTAGGGATGAGGAGGTGGATGGAAATTGGGTGTTCTGGATAGGCCAGGCTGATGATGAGGAGGGTGTTGCACATTCTGTTGGTAGTGACTCATTAGATAATCCCATTTCCATTGCTCTACTTCCATAGTATTTGGATTTTGGATGGTTGAGCTGGGTGGCTGTGAAGGTTGAGCCTGAAACTGAGGCTGATTGGGAGGCAACTGAGGAGGGGCCTGGGCCTGAATCTAGTTCCTGAGTTCTTGGACCTGATCCCACAAGGTGTCTACCTTTGCTTTGTACGTCATATTTTCTGTCTTCAACTCTTTTATATGACTGGATAGGTTGCTGATTTGTTGTGGCAGAGGAAGCTTTTTTATTTTGAAGCCTTTTGGAAGACCTTCTTGAGGCACTAGAGGCTTTACTTCCTTCTGTGGTACTGGGGGAAGGGGGTTTGGTTTGTTTGCATTTCCTGTCATTTCCACATCCTGCAGTATGTGAATTCTTTGTGTTAGTATAAGATTTTTTATGACCAACTTTAGAAGAACTTACAGTGTCAGCATCATAGTCAATTTCTATTTCATCCACTTGCATGTTATCCATTTTTTCTGCCAAATTGCTGGACATACTAGTGGGAAGATTTTAATTTACTTCTTATTTATTAAAAAAAATAATAAAAGTTAGTCAATAATTGCTCCAAATAATAATAAAAAAATTTATTAATTAAATTATAGAAAAAAAATTTTCAATATAAAGTAATAATTATAAAAAATTAATTTTTAAAAAAAATGGATTGCAAGGTTAAATTGGGAATAACAATCAAGTTAATTCAACCAATTAATTACCAATATTAAATATGGCAATATATTTGGGACTAAGCACAATGTACTTTTAAGTCAACCAAAATTAACAATAATTAATAAAAAAAATTAAATTAATAATTCAATTTGTATTAATAAAAAATGTTAATTCTTCTAGGACTAAGAGGATTTAACACTCTATAATGGTCAACTAGGAAAAAAAAATATTTAATAATTGAACACTTACACTCAGTGAATCATCAATTAAGCCACAATCACTGTTATTGCAGTAAAAATATAGTAATATGAGTGAGAGGTGCAAAGGTGAACTTACTATAGTGATCGAAAAATCACTTCAAAATAATATAAAAATTAATATAATATAAACCTAAGAAATCGAACGCAAGTTCAAAACACAGTCGCGGCAAAAGTTTCTTTTTTGCTAGGTTGCCCGTGCGTTTTGTCGTTTGTCGCCAGGCTTGATCGTCATCGTCGTTCGGAAAGGTCCCCAGTTGTCGGTCAGTCGTCTAGAAGAAGGTAAGAAAAAGAGGAGAAAAGGAGGAGAGAAGGAGGAGGACAAGGGAAAAATAAAAGAAATAAATTACAATAATATATTTAATTTATTTAAGAGGGAAACAACGGCGAGCAACTTTGAGAGATGACAAGAACTTAGAATTTATTAATAATAATACTATTTAATGTAAGGGTTCTGCGCAGCAAACACTTTTAATTACTATCAGACTTAAAGCAACCTTTAATTTGTTATATAGACTTTCAATTAGAATTGTATTACTAATAAAAAAATATAAACGTAGTAAAATAGTATTTAATTTGTTGAGTTTATAATAAGTGATGATCCTACAGGGGATTATCCAAGGCCCTTTTATAGGCAATGGGTCCTCTGAAGCGCCACTATGTTTGTAAATACAATAGTTAGAATAGAATAAAACAAATATATCAAAGAGTAAATGAAACATAACAATGTAGAGAAAAACATGAAACAAATAATTAAAACCCTAATTAAGAATCCAATTTCCCCGCCATTAATTCCCAAATCAGTAAGTAAAAATAGTGAATAACTAAACAAGATTGGAACATAGGAACTATGAGAAAAATAATTCCAAACAGATGGTACAGTCTGATTTAAGGATATTTTTAAGTGAAACAAAAAAATACTTTGACGCAACAAAACATGTAATTAATCTCAATTTAGTATAAATTAATTAATTGGTTTTTCCTGACACAATTAAGGGTCAAAAGAAGCGTCATTAATTATTTTTTAGTATTATATGAAAGTTGTTATTTAATATATAAATTTAAATAATTAATTTAAATATATTATAAGTCAATTTTACACTTATAATTATAATATATGTTTTTCAATTAATTAAATATAAATTTATAATTATTAAATACATAAAAATGCGCCATTATTTGTAGAATATATTATATTATGTTCAATTTAACTGTATATAAAAATTTATATAACCAATAAATTTAATGTAACACTTGTATATAATAAAATACTTATATAATTTTATTATGCAATAAAATATTAAGTTATATTCATTAAATACAATTCTTACCCACTCTTTCAGGTTTTATAAGTTACATATCATTTACTGGACTCCTGGAATAGCCTGGCTGACAGGCACACTCAACCAAAAGTGTTAGGTGCACGCCGGTGATGCTATTTTTGTCTATTTTCAATTCAAATTTTTTTGATGTCTCATACTATGTAACAACATCCCCTAGATATATACATAATTCTTACGCTTGGTGTGCAAGTGTGATATTATTACCGAATAGGGAAAAAAACACCCACTACTACAAATACATATGGTGTGCAAGTTAGATACTACTGCATTATGAGGCAACAAAAATATGTTGCCGGGCACTGTACAATCCTTTGTTAAATATGCAAGTATTACTTCAGTACAGGCTCAGTTTGTGAACACTGAACTATTATATACATATTTAATTTTAGTTTTTATCACCTGTAACTTATAAGTGTGGTAATGGCAATCAATATGAGTCAAATGATGATAATGAGCAAATAATTTTGTGACTCTATACCTTGTGCAATCACTGAAATCTTAAATTAATGTGCACTTTACAATCATTTCCTTAAATATGTATATAATAGTTCAGTGTCCACAAACTGAGCCTGTACTGAAGTAATACTTGCATATTTAACAAAGGATTGTACAGTGCCCGGCAACATATTTTTGTTGCCCCATAATGCAGTAGTATCTAACTTTCACACCATATGTATTTGTAGTAGTGGGTGTTTTTTTCCTTATTCAGTAATAATATCACACTTGCACACCAAGCGTAAGAATTATGTATATATCTAAGGGATGTTGTTACATAGTATGAGACATAGAAAAAATTTAAATTGAAAACAGACAAAAATAGCATCACCGGCGTGCACCTAACACTTTTGGTTGAGTGTGCCGGTGTGTCCTAATATCGTCCCTAATTGAAACTAAATATTAATCAAGCAAAAGGCTAGTGGAGATGAAATAAGAAGCATACATACAGGGTAACACATTTTCCCTCATGCACTTCTCTTTTCAATCAGAATTCTAGAAACATACTTGCATACATGAGGCAACATGTTGCCTCATGTATGCAAACTTATTTTTTTTATTTTTTTTCATACACCATCATCAAAATGAGAATCAAAAATTTAAAAAATGTTTTTTATACATTTCATACATAGAAATAATTTGTATAGATGCTGTTGTGTGTTTTCTTTTTTTGGGGCACCAATATTGCATACCTTTTAAGTGATAGAGAAGTCCAGCAATATTTGACTTACATGCATACATGAGGCGACATGTTGCCTCATGTGTGCATGTGTAATATAAAAAACAATAATTTTTATTTCTTAAGTAAAGAACCTAAGCACAAAGATCACACACATGCATACATGAGGCGACATGTCGCCTCATGTATGCATGTGACAGAATCAAAAAAAACTACATGTTTAGTGATTACAAGCATGCATATGTGAGGCAACATGTCGCCTCATATATGCATGCATGCCCTCTGCATGAATAAACAAATTCACACATTATTAATATACATATATTCAAACATGCAAATATACACATGCTGCGGGAACAAAAAATTTAAAATTTCAAATAGAGATATTGCATACATGAGGCAACATGTTGCCTCATGCACCATGTCAAAATTTAGACGACTTGCAGTCAAGTGGTTTTTCAGGTATCTTAAAGTAACATCAGAAGTAACCTTTGAAGGAAATTTTTTGCTTAAAGTAGTTACAAGCCAAACCAAAACTGTGAATGTCACTGTACCAAAAAAAAAAATTAGAAAAATTATATCTCAATTCTTATTGTTGAAGCTGTCTATCTGATTTGAACTTGAGTAATTTTCAAAAAATTTGCCTTAGTTCTATATTAGCTTCATTTTCCAGGAAAGAAGTCCTTCATACTAATTTCCTTTACAAAATTTATTTTAGGCCATGCAATACCTTTTCATAATTTTCTTTCTGCAGGCTGGAAACATAGACTTTACCAGGACAAAATTCAATGAAAGAACATATAAAATTCTCATACCCTGTTTTTGTGAAGGAAGGGTGGGTTTAATTTAATCATTGAAAATTTTACTACATGAAATAATATAATATTATTAATTTTACCATATTTTCAAAATGAATTCTAGAAAATAATGTGAAATTTTTTAAATTACTTGATGAATTTTTTATGGTATAAGAGTGAAAATCTCAATTTAAAAATAGACTTATACTTGAAATTTTATAAATATATATATATATAAGAGAATGCACTCATTCAGATTAATCTGAAACCTGTAATTTTTAAAATTGAATCATAGTTTCAGGAATATACTTCACCATAATCTAAAAAAAATAGATGAGTTGATCATTTGAGGTTTTACCCTATAGTGATAAACATAAGGATTTGAAACAAAAATATGAAAGAGCAGATAAAAATATAAATAGGCAAGAAAAAAGTGTAGTTTCACCAAACATAACTAGCTAATCAGGCACCTTATAGTACTCAATCTGATTTTATTTAAACTTTTTAATAATTATTTTAGTTAAAGGGTAATTTTAGAAACTTAGGGAGGGGAAATTTAAAGTATTTAAACAGATTACATGTATGCTCTATGCTATGATGAAAAATAAGGATTAAAACTAGAATTCTTTTTTGTTAAAAACAGTACAGCTGCAGTTAGTATAAATAAATGAGACAATTTATCCTTCTGTAAAAACTCAAGCTGTTCTGCTTTCAAACTAGCTTGACTTTTACAATAGTAAAGTTCTATAAAAGTTGATAAATCTTCCAAAATGACCTTTTTCTCAGTATAAAAATGAACTACTCTGTCACAGACAAATTAGAATTGTGTGTTTCTTCTAGAAAGACTTTTGGAAGTTTCCCAGTAAAATATTCTTCAACAATATCATCCATAGGAAAACTCCTGGGCCCTAAAAAAGGCTGAAGACCTTCCATTTCTGGGGGTTTAGGGACCTTCAATTTTTGATCAACCTTTTCCTGATAGCTTACTTATATGTTTGAGATTGAAAACTTGAAAGAAATTTAGACATCCACCCTTTTTTAAGTTTATTTAAACGTCAAGTAAAACAAGCACTCCTCCATAGGATTGGAGTTATAACACTACTCACATCCTGTCTTTCCTCAGTATCAGAGTGAATACAGATATCTTTAAAAAATCCAGTAATTTAAGGGACCAAAAAATATGAATAAATTTTGATTATTCCATCACACAACTTAAAAAATGTGATGTTAATTTATAATAACTATTTTAGAGCTATATAAACAATACTATTAATTCTCTTCTTTTAGAAAGTTTAACTTCAATTTTTTCAGATTCACCTTTTCTATCTTTTAAGAATAGGTTTATTTATCATTAGCTATATAAGAAAATTTATTAGCTTCTCATGTGCTGCACCTCTGAAGAGATCTGAAAACTGCCTCATCTATAATACTTTCATCTAAAATTGAAAAGTTCACCAAACCCTTCCCATAATAGCATTTCATCCATCCAATAACAATATAATTTACTATACAAGATATGTAAAACATGAGGCAAAATGCTGCTACATTTTCTCCTACATATGCTAACTAAGATGTTTCTATCCAACATAGTACCTTAATGATATGTTGGCACACTTTTGTACATACAAAATATCTACCATGTCCTCATGACATGATGCAGCACATTTATTCATATCGCCAGGACATGGTAAATTTGCCTAAAGATGAGGTGGCATGTTGCATCATCTTTTACTTTCTGGCAAATAGTGAAGGTAGTGGGTAGTGAAGTTGCTTACATGGATACATGAGGCGACATGTCGCCTCATGTATGCATGTGGGAAACTTGCTTTCTCACATTTTAAAAATAAAAATTATACAAAATAAAATTAAATATTGTGATTGCATACATGAGGCGACATGTCACCTCATGTATGCAATAACAGAAGCTCAGAAAAAAAAACAGGCAAAAGATGAGGCACCATTTTGCCTCATCTTTCGCTTGTTGGTCAAAGGAAGATGCCACATACACTAGGCCATATTTGCATAAAGATGAGGTGGAATGTTGTGTCATCTTTTGCTTTCTGGAGAATAGTGAAGGTAATGGGTAGGGTAGTTGTTTACATGCATAAATGAGGCAACATGTCGCTTTATGTATGCAATTACAATTTTTAATTTTATTTTGTATAATTTTTATTTTTACAATGTGAGAAAGCAAGTTTCCCACATGCATACATGAGGCAACATGTCGCCTCATGTATGCATGTAAACAACTGCCCTACCCATTACCTTCACTATGTGCCAGAAAGAAAAAGATGAGGCAACATTCCACATCATCTTTTTGAGAAAATATGGCCTAGTGTATGTGGAAACTTCCTTTGACCAACAAGCAACAGATGAGGCAACATGGTGCCTCATCTTTTGCCTTTTTTTTTCTGAGCTTCTGTTATTGCATACATGAGGCGACATGTCGCCTCATGTATGCAATTACAATATTTAATTTTATTTTGTATAATTTTTATTTTTACAATGTGAGAAAGCAAGTTTCCCACATGCATACATGAGGCAGCATGTTGCCTCATGTATGCATGTAAGAAACTACACTACCAACTACCTTCACTATTTACCAGAAAGTAAAAGATGAGGTAACATTCCACCTCATCTTTATGAAAATGCACACTAATGTATGTCACATATGCCTTTGACCAACAAGCAAAATATGAGGCAACATGGAGCATCATCTTTTGCCTCTTTTTCTTCTGGGCATCTGTTATTTCATACATGAGGCGACATGTCGCCTCATGTATGCATTTAGAATATTAAATTTTCTTTCATTTTTTTTCAATGTGAGAAAGAAAGTTGCCCACATGCATAGATGAGGTGACATGTCACCTCATCTATGCATTTAAGTAACTACCCTACCAGTTAGCTTCACTATTTTACAGGAAGCAAAAGATGAGGCAAAATGCCACCTCATCTTTATTCCTATGCACCCTAGTGTATTTCAAATCTGCCTTTGACAAACAAGCAAAAGATGAGGCAACATTGTGCCTCATCTTTTACCTCTTTTTTTTTCTGAGATTTTGTTATTTCATACATGAGGCGACATGTTGCCTCATTTATGCAAAGTAAATATTCAGTTTTTATTTGTATTTTTTTTTCAATGTGAGAGAGCAAGTTGCCCACATGCATATATGAGGCAACATGTCGCCTCATGTATGCATGTAAGCAACTAACCTACCCATTGCTTTCAATATTTACCAGAAAGCAAACAATTAGGCAGCATTCCACCTCATATTTATGCAGATGAACCCTAGTGTATGTCACATCTGCCTTTGACCAAAGAGTGAAATATGGGGCAACATGGTGCCTCATATTTTGCCTCTTTTTTTTTCTGAGCTGCTGTTATTGAAAACATGAGACAACTTTTTGCCTTAAAATTTTGTTGAAAATTTTATCTGATTCATTTTAAAACTTCATTCTATGAAAAAATTCAGAGTATATGATAAAAATATGCTAAGTAAGAATGAAAAAATTGAAGTAAGTAAGTGTTATTTTGAGAGGCTTGTGCAAGGCCTTGTGGCTGCCAAAAGGGGGGCAGGATGGGGCACCCCAGGGCATGACTGTAGAGCACTTCAAGTTGCTGAAGTTTTTTGTAAATATATATTGTTGAGTATCTTTATGAATTTCTTTATTTGTACTGGAACTTGAGTTCAGTGAATTAAAATCTGGTTTTACTATCTAAAACTTTTTTTAGAGAATTCCAGAGGAAAAATATAATATAATATTTATTATTAAAAGAACATTATTTTATTAGATAGACTTAATCTCATAAACTTACTAACACTTTTTTGACTATAAGAAGTTGAACCTGTGCTATGGATTTTAAACAGAAAACAAGTAAGATTACAAGGCATGTGCAATAATAGATTTTTCATATACTTTGACTGAGATCCACTTTTATTTTAACTCATTTTTGTGCAGTTTTTTAAACCAGGACTTTAAAGTAAGAGCATATTTCAGGCCCTTCAGATCCTGCATTTTTATTTCAATACTAGATAATAGAAACATGAGAAAATTACTGGATGTATTTATGTGTCCATAAGCATTTTTCACAAGTCAAAAATTTGGTTTCTTCTTTTGTAAAAGTGGAAATTTCAGTATTTTTTTACTTTTCAATTTTTCCTAATCTATTCTTTTAATTTGGGAGAAAACCTTAATTCATATTTTAAACAAGTGGAGTTCAAATTATACATGAAAAAACCAATCATTAATTTTTCAAATTTTCATTGGTCAAGTGGGACCTCTTGTGACTTCAATCTATGTACAAATTATAATTCAGTTAATATTAGCTTCTGACATATTTCCTGATGGTTTATCTCAACCTAGAGTGATTGAAAAATCTCTGAAAATTATTGGAAATCTGTTCATCATTCAAATCATGTGACTTACTTTTCCAAGAAATGTTTTTAGTCTTTTATAAATAGTAATTTCTTCCTGAATTATTGTCTTTCCTCTCATAATTAATTTATATTAAAGATGGAATCATTGTATAATTCCTCTCCCATCTGTATTAGCTTACTTCAATTTCACATATCTGACTTCAGAAGCTTCCCAGGTTTTATTGAGAAACCTTTTTCACTTCATCTCTCTCATACATAACATATTATCAGGGCTAGGGCACATTCAACTCATATTATCATTAGTAAACAGTGCCCTTCTAATTCACACATCCTCTATGTAATAATTGGCCTCTCAGGATATCAAACTTTATTTTCTCCTGTTGGGGGTTTAGCTTCTAGGGCAGGATTCATCCTCTATATGAGTTGAAGATATATTATTACCCCAAAAAGATACCAACTTCCCCCTACTAATTAATATTTTGAATTTCTATCTTTCTAATTTCCTAATAACTATCTCCAAAGGACTTGAGTTACTCCCCAACATAATTAATCTTATTCCTGAATAAAACCCATTGATTAATTTGGGCTGTCCTGTGAAAGATATATTCAATCAAAACAATTAAATATCCTCTATCTCCCCTGATTCTTTATTTCTTATCAGACCTTATCATTCTATAAAAGACATCAATGAAGATTTTTTAGCACAGGGGAAGGTGAAAAACATGTCAATGAGAAACTTTTCACCTTTCAAAAAGAAACTACAACAAAGCATGTGATAAAAATGGAAAGAATACTCTATTCTCCCCACATGGAGCAAGTACTGTCAGATGCAGCCAAGGGGGAAGAAGTTAACAGGAGGGATCAATGCAGGGGATAAAGATAATTGAGGTAAAAATACTTGTATATAATTTCAAAAACAAACATACCTAAAAATAGGTCAATCAGCAACTGTGCACCTTACAACAACTACAAAAAAGCATTTTATGAAATAAGAAGGTACAAAAAGATGAGTTTCTGTGGTTAGGATTAAAAGAATAAGCAGAAAGCAAAAGGAAAGAACCTGGAAAAAGGACTCTATTATCCCCAAAAAATTCAAGGAATGTAAGTTTCAGCCAAGGGGGAAGCAGTGTACAGGAGGGAGAAATGGAAGTGGTAAAGAGAATAGAGAGAAAAAAATTTTGATGGGTAAAATGGAAACAGCAAGAAGAGGCTTGATTATATGACAAATTGCACCATATAAAACAATAGAAAACAACACAATGTTGACTAAGACTACTAAACTACAATACAGAGAAAGAGAAAGGTTCACACTCAAAGACAGAATTCACACAAAAGGAATTTTTTTTCAAAAATACCATCTTTCCCCTCAAATTATTCCTCTCATGACTCAAGTAAAAGTAGAAAAAAGAGAGTACAGTTTGCATAGTGATACCACCACTGAGAACAGACCTCAAGAAAAAATTATCTTATGATGAAATTTGTTGAGAGAAGGCAAAAGAAGCTCTAAAAATTTTTGGGCCATCAGGAAGTTCTAATTCACTAGGTGTTGGACCAAGCTCATATAATGAAAAATATAGTTCTGATGTAGATAGTTCAAGCAATTATAGCTGAATCATCATTAGATAAAATTTTCCCTAATAAATATCTTCCTTAGATTCCACATTTTAGGAATTTTCTGCCTGTTTTAGACTTTAAATCAAATGGGGATCAGTTGCAACACCAAATGATTTAACTTCTTATTTGGATCTTAGTACTAAGGATTTAATGATGGCTCAAAATTTTATTTTTCATACACTCATTACCTCATGGTTCAACTGTGTTCCACACCATTTAGGGAAGACTGGAACAAATCTCAAGGCAGAAGAATGAATTTTGCTAAAAAAAATTATGATGTGGTTTCTTTGTTTCTAGTTGTGAATATAGAAAATTCTGAAAGTAAAGAGAAGAATTTAATTAAGTGTATCTCCATTTTTGTATCAATAAAAAACCTTTTAACTTACTTTTAAATCAATGAAGATGAAATTATATCTCTTCATGATTAGCTGAAGGAGTATAAAAATTCCATGGAAAATTTTGGCCACAAATTCACATCAAGCCTAATGTCCACTTAGCCCAAAATTTTCCTGAAGTTCTGCAAATATTTGGCCCAGCATCATCAGAGGAAGCTTGGATCATGAGAGTATGAATCAAATTTTAAGATCTATCCCACACAATATTAATAAACTCATTTTTTCAGAATTCTTTTTATTACCAATAATTTTTTACATTATATTTTTGTTTTTATTTGAAATGGACAAAATGTTAATGGAAATTTTCATCATGATAGTAAATCTTCAATATCTTCTTGAGATGAATGACAATTGATTAAAAATACAAATTAAAGATTTTTTCAATATAGAAAAAGGAAAGACTTCAAAATAAACTGTTATATTGCTCTGTGAAGAATATGATTTATGGCCGGAATATTTAAACAAGATTTATAGAAAAATGACTTTTTTAAACATTTTTTAAAAAGATAAATTCATTGGTGCTTTAAAATTTCTACAATCTAAAATTACTGATCTCCAATACTAAAACATTTGTGGTAAATACTTCTCATTATACTCAAAACAACAAGGTTATGGGAATATCAAGAGGCAACAAGATTGGAGTTTTTTTTTGAGAATGAGGAAGTCACTGAATTTTACCAGATCAAATCTTTATTCTAGTTGAATTGTATGATGCTATTGAAAAAAAATAGAAAATCCTTTCTCAAAAGCAGGATTCAAAACATTTTGGTGCTACAATTGATGGTCTAAAAATGTTATTATTACTCATAAAGATATTATTGGACATGATTCAAGAACTCTCAATCCAAGTGGCTTTGGTGGTGGTTTATCAGATACTTTCTGTAAAATGTCATTAATTAATATAGCTGGTGCATATTAGTCACCTCTGTAATATCCATTATGAATTCAATATATGTATTTTAGACACCAAAGTATGATCTATTGCCTGTTGGAAATTATGCAAGCAGCACTATATGAAGAATTCAAATTGGTCCTAATGATTCAGCTATGAGCTAATTGTCATGATGAAAAATTGTCCCACCAAAGTTCCAACACAGGTTTGACTCAGGTTAGACCACAGGTACTAAACAACCACTTGACTGAAAGTCGTCTAACTTTTGACCAGGTGATGTATGCATGTAAGTCAAATATTGCTGGGCTACTTTAAAACTTGAGAGGCAAGTTAAGTTTGAAATTGCATACATGAGGCAACATGTCGCCTCATGTATGTATTATGGATGCTCCTATATAGAATAAACATAACAGCACTTATACATTTGTCTGTTGAAACATGCATACATGAGACGACATGTCACCTCATGTATGCATGCATGTGTAATAGTATTAATAGTTCATTTTTACCTATAGTTTTTGGCCCTAGCAGAGGGCCTGCATGCATATATGAGGCAACATTTCGCCTCATATATGAATGCTTGTAATTGATCAATATTATATATTTATTACCTTGTATTCCACATGCATACATGAGGTGACATGTTGCCTCATGTTGCATGTGTGTTAGCCCATGTAAATATACAAAATGATTATGTAATATATACAATTAAACATGTATGCAATAAAACACCATCCTTGCCTTTGAACTGTATTAGTGGCCTGGAAATGACTTTACTTACATGCATACATGTATAATATAAAATTTTACTTACAAGTTGCATACATGAGGCGACATGTCGCCTCATGTATGCAAAATTGATCAAAATGTATTAAATTGAATACATGAGGCAACATGTCGCCTCATGTATGCAAATTACAAGTTTTTGTAGCGGCTATTAATAACCCTGCTTACTATTTTGCATACATGAGGCGACATGTTGCCTCATGTATGCATATTGTTCAGAATGTTATTTAATATCCCTATTAATTCAATAATATCAATGTTGCCACCCAGAAATGATGAAGTGGAGTGGCACACATATATATGGAAATTCAGAATTTCCTGGTTAAATCTGGATATTTTTTTCACTTCATCTATACATGGTGCCAAAGTTTATGTATATAGTCTCATAACATTTCAAAAAGATGTAATATTTTTAATTTATTTGTATTTGGCGCATTATGGTATGAGTTATGCTTTACTTTTTTACATTAGTTGCACAAATTTAATGTAACCTTCCTTAGTCATGCCTGCAACCTATGCAACCATATTTTGCATAGAATTTCTTAATATAAGCTGAGAAGTCTACCTGATTCATCCACAAACTTCTCTACTCTTAACCACCTCTTTTCAAAAACCATCAACACAGAACACAGATGTCTCAACAAGCTCAATCCACAGCCTCAACCCCCAGTCAGGAACCTCCCAGATCAACCTCCTGTCCAGATGTAGAGCTGCCTCAACAAAAATCCAGTTCTAATGATTCATACCATTCCCTGTTTTCAGCTCAAGATGTGGATCCTCAAGTGAATGTGACATCTGGTGAGTAATTTTTTTATATAGAAGTTAAAACCTTTATTAAAATTTCATTTTATACATTGTTTTTATTGATGTAGAAGCTTTAACTGTTGCTCCTCAACAAACCTGCAACACTGTGGAGTCAGGCAATGCAGTGAACAGTGAATCTGACACATCAGGTCAGAACCAGTAACATTGTTCTTTCTACAGAAGCTGATTGTTTTTTCATAGATGACATACCTCTTGCTCAAGAAGCCAAAGAAAGAAAACCATCTTCTTCAAGCCATGTATTGAAAAATGAGGTGTATAAAATTTCTACTGAGGAGTTTATCTCATAGTACACTAATTTTCAAACTGGTGTTGAATCACTCTTAAATGGAACTTTACTTGCAGATTCAGCTATGAAGAAGGTGCAGGATCTTTTGGATCTTGTCCAAGAGCAGAAAAATGGTCAGTTTTTTTCACTGTTTCCATTATAATTATTTAGTAGTAATTTTTTCTTTCAGCTGTTTCTTCTGGGTCTCAGCTTCCTCCAGAGGAAAAAATGGTTATCATTGACCTCACCACTGATGATCAACCCTCTAGGTGTCCAAAGAGAAAATCAGCTGCGGCAGCCCCTAACTATAATATACCTACTGACTCTGAGGATGACACCTTCAACCCTGCTTCAAAGAAGAAGAAACGTACAAAAAAATCACTTACCACAACAACCACCAACCCTACCACCCAATCTTCAGCTCCTTCAACATCCAAAATTGTGTCTGATAAAGCCATCCCTACTACTGCTTCTCCAACTGCTCCTCTCATCCCTATCTCTGCTGCTCCTGCTCTTTCTCAACCTGTAGTTTCCACCCTTACAACTGCTTCGCCTCATCCCACTTTACCAGCCCCAACTTCATCAACCTCAGCTCCTTTAAATGTTGCTTCCAGACCTCCACCACCAAAATCAACCCGGCCTCCAAGTGCCAAAGATACCACCGTTCTACTCTCTAAATCCAATACCCCAGCTGTTACCACTAGACCTCTCCCCTCTGTCACTACTTCTGTCACTACTTCTGTCACAGCTGCTTCTCCACCTTTAGCCACTGGTCCTACTTCTATCCCACCTTCTCAGCCTGCCCCTGCCCTCACACCCACCTCAGCTTCACAGACTCAGCTAGGACCCTCTCCAGCACCCCCTCTCCCTGAATCAACCTCAACTTTTACCAATAAAAGTGACAACTACATTCCCCCCTTTGAGAGATCCTACCAGTTTATCTTTCCAAAATTCAGAGACAAAATCACTGAAATTTGTTAAAGATATGAACCAAGATTACCCAACAAATCCTGGAGAAACTTGGAATTCCACTCCTATGAAATCCTCAATCAACATTCTGCTCTAAAAGCTCAGTCGCTGATGGATTTAAGAAACATTAACCTTAAATTCAAGTCATCATCTTCTACTGTTGGAGAGTGGCTCAGTGAGGTCACTACACTTGGTAAATATTTTTTCTTATTTTTCACTTTTATTTTATTTATCTGGCTTTCAAGTTCCATAGCCCCTTCATTCCTCCAACCATCAGCCTTTGAACTTTGGAACAGAAAGGATGTTTTTGACATGAAGATTTTGAAGCAGAGGTCTGCTAATGCTACTAGTTTATTCATCAACCTTTCTTCTCTTGCACTTCCATCCGAATCAAGTAAGCGTGATTGGGCCAGCTTAATCATGGAATCAATCCAGCTATCAGGAAATACACTTGACTCATCCAGAAGAGATGTTTCCAACAAAAATGTGAATGAAGAAAGTGTTCTTAATATTATCAAGGACATTGACAAGATGATGTACAAGAAAAAAGTTGACGTTGCAAAAATTGGCTCAGCTTCTGATGAATCATCTCTCACTATTTCCGTGAAGCATCTGGCTAATCTATACAACAAGATTCTTTACATGGTTCAATGTCTGGCACTCTTAAAACAATATTCATATTTTGATGGTTTCCAGCAAGATAGAGTAGAATCAGGCTCATCAGTGCAAGAGAGCTCAGCTAGGGCAGGAGCAGGACCTATCCTTGCTACTTCAAGTTCAAAGTTAATTTTTTCCCACCTTGCTTACTTTTTTGCTGCTGGTGTTAGGGGACTCTTCCTGAGCTCAAGTGATGCTAGAAAGGCAACTCAATCCACTTGTGGGGAGTTGATTGAGGTAACTAACCTGTTGATGGGAAGTAGTTCACATCAGCATGATGTTGCATGGCCCAGGACCCATGCTCTCATTGTTGATACCATAGTTAACTCACTATGTCAAAAAAAAATTTACATTCCTGTTTCTCTTTCTCTGGAGCAGGTCTCCAAATCTATTTTACATGACTTTATAGAGCAATGGACTATTGATACAAGTGAAGGGGAAATACCATGGATAGGAACATCTGCTAAAAGATCTAGACAACCACAACTTACTTTGTAATTAGATTTATTGATTTTTTCTTGAAATTCATTTATGTTAATTGTGTTGTTGAAACCATAGTTTAAAAATATGAGATTCAGTTGGCTGCATAAAATACACTTTTTTTAAATTTTTTTAAACATTTATCACTTTGTTACTCACTTGTCGATATTTAATGAATTTTCTTTTGATTATTTTTAGATATGATGGTGTTGCAATGAAATTTTCCAAAATCTAATAATATGAAATGTTATTATGAAGTGTATGAATGTATATGAAACTTATTTTTTTGTATGTTGATTATTGGATTTGATAGCTCATAAATGATAACAGTAATTGTGTCTTTCTCTTTTCTCACATTTCTGTTCATAAATTTTTTGGATCATTTTGGTGAAGCCAAACTTATAATGAATAATGCATGAAAAATATTTTTGCTCCAAATAAAATGTTGAAATTTTTAAACCTTCCTTAAATCTTATTTAAAACAACCACCATTTACAGTCTTTGGTCCAAATTTAATTTAATTTTATAACAAGCCAATACATTTAAGATGGAACCTATTAGGGAAAGTGTGTCAATTTTATTTTTATATTTCTAATTTTCAAATATTGACAAGAAAAAAAGTTGTTATGACTGATCCTCAGGAAGACCCTGAGTCACCACACTCTCAATCATCTGAATCTGTAATTAGAGAAAGCCTGCGGCACCAACACAGTCATCAAAGAAGCCTTTCTCAACACCCAAATCCTTCTGAATATGATTCTCAATTACGCTACTATTTTGATCCGTATATTGGTTCGCCTAGTACTAGATCTGATTCTATCCCTTTTACCCAAAACTCCCCTGGCCCATCACATACTGCTTCCCCATATCCACCACCACCAATACAACTCCCACAATTCTCATTCACCCCTCAACCTCCTCCTCCTCCTCCTTCATCCACATATCATCAATCACCTTTACCACCACCTGGTCCACCAGGTCCACAAGGCCCACCACCACCAACACCAGGTCCACCACCTCCACCACCTCTACCCCCACCAAATCCTCCCGATGTACCATCCACTCCACCTGGACCCAGTGGTGGGGAAACTGGTGAAAATCCTAATGGTAAATAGAATTAATGTTTGATTTTTTTATTGCAAATAATATAAACTTATAACTTATTAAATCTTTTTTTGGTAACAGGTTAGTATTTTTAAATGATTGGTTTTTTCATATGGAACAAGGACAGATAATCACATTTTATCTTTTTCAGAAACAGCACAACCTCCTGATGATAGAGAATTTTCAGAATTTTTTGCTAGTGATGATGATTCTGCAGAGTGTGGTATGTTTGAAAAATTCATTATTTTTGTATATAATTTCTAATCTCTATGTGGCCCATTTCGGGTACAGCTGGCTTGGATCCTAAGTCATATATCAAATTTCACAAGCATCAAGAACACACCTCCAAGAAGAGAAAAACTGAAAATGCTACAAAAAAGAAAACTGCCAATTTGGCTTCTAAATCACCTATTCCTTCTGCCTCTGCTCCATTGGGTCGCTCCATTATTTCTTTTTCTAGACTCCTCCTAGGAATTGACCCAGCTACTCATAAAATTCCTGATCCTCCTTCCAATGAGATAGTCAATCAATGGCGCACTTCCCAAACTGAGAGGTAGAGGATGATTAAAGCAATTCAGGATAAGCCATGTACAAAATTAACCCCAGCTCAGCGGCAGTTAGTCATTAAAGCCAAAACCCAAAAACTTGTTTCAACCTTCAAAAATCCAAAATTTGTCCCAACTACCAACTATGCTTTACCTCCTGGCCAGATGATTAATACAAAGTGGAAACGTCAAGCTGAAGCACAATTGGCCCAAACTGGTATAAGCTGTTTTTGCTATCTTTGGGGATATAGTATGGATGGAGAGTGGAACTCTACCATAATCACTCACATTGTTCTTACATGGAAGGCCTGCTATCATGGGAAGGGTTTGATAAACTTTTCAGTTTCAGATGAGTCTGTTACAGATGAAGCAGTTTTTAGCATCCTAGAGAGGTGGATCTCTGGGCAGTCTAAAAAATTTGCTGATATGTCAAAAGATAAATCATCTGAAACTCAAAAGCTTGAAAAGGTGAAGTTGAAAAAAGTGAAGGTTCACATGTCTAAAAGAAGAAGAGAGGTAAGCATGTTCATTTTATAGCTTTTCAAAAGTTTTTGAGACTAAATATAATATTTTTATAGTTGCGTGATGGACAAATAAACATGGCTTCATCTTTTTTGGTCCTTGAAATGGCTGGATTATTCAAAGATATCTGTATTCACTCTGATACTGAGGAAGGCCAAGATGGGAGTAGATTAAAACTTCCAATTCCTTGGAGAAGTGCAGGTTTGGTTTGATGTTTAAATGGACTTGACAGGGGGTCAATGTCCAAATCACTTGCGAATTCTAAATCTCAAACAGCCAAGGCAGCTATCAAAAAAAAGTTTGATCAAAAATTGAAGGTCCCTCAACCCCCAGGAACGGAAGGTGGTCAACCTGTTGCAGGTCCCAGCAGTTTCCCTATGGATGATATTAGTGAAGAAGCTTTTCCTGGGGATCTTCCAAAAGCCTTTTTAGATGAAACATACTACAATAATTTGTCTGTGGTAGAGCAGTCCCTTGTTGATACTGAGACAAAAGTCAATTTGGAAGATTTAGCAACTGTTATAGAATTTTACTGTTGCAAAAGTCAAGCTACTTTGAATGCAGAACAACTTAAATTGTTAAAGAAAAATTGAATGCATTACTTGTTCAAACTTATTGAAGCTATACTATATTTGGTAAAAAAACTTTCTAAGTATTAACCTTATTTTTCATCATAGCTTGGAGGATACATGTAATTCCTTTTACATACTCTTAATTTCCTTTCCCTAAGTTTATAAAATTTCATATAAGCTAAAAAAATATTTAAAAACAGAACTAAAATTAGAATGAGTATTAGAAGGGGTTTGATTGACTATTGATGATTAGTGAAATAAAAAATTTCACCTTTTTATAACTCTAACTGCAGTGTAATATTTTTTTACAACTCCTTTTGTTTATTGCTATAGGTGAAACCTCACTTGAACAAATCATATAAGTTTTTTTTTGAACATGGTGAACTATATCCCTGAAACTATGATGCAATTTTATAAATTACAGGTTTGAGTATAATCTGAGTATGTGCTTTTTATTGTATATATTTGTTTTTAAAAACTTTATAAGTATAAGTCTATTTTCAAATTGATATTATACCTCTTCTACCATCAAAAAGTCACTAAATCATTCTAAAAAATTGACATTGTTGGCCATTATTCATCTTTGAAATACAGTAATATTAAGAAGATTATAATAGTCCCTGTAGGATAAATTTTCATGACTGAATCATAATTACCTTTGCTTAACAATAACAGGGTATGAGACTTTTCTATGTGCCTCCATTGATTTTTGTCCTGGTAAAGTCTATGATGCCAACCTACAGAAAGAAAATTATGAAAAGTTATTTCATGGGCCTTGAATAAATTGTGTAAGCATAGCTAAAATGGAGGACTTCTTTCCAGGAAAAAAAGCTAATACAGCACTGAGGCAAAATTTCCAGAAGTCACTCAAGATCAAGTAAGATAGAAAGTTTTAACAATAAGCAGTGCAATATAATTTTTCTAATATTCTTTTTGGTACAGAGACACTCAGAGTTTTGGTCTGGCTTGTAATTTATTTAAGCACTGAAGTTACTTCAAAGGTTACTTCTGATGTTACTTTAAGATACCTGAAAAACCACTTGACTGCAAGTTGTCTAACTTTTGACCTGGTGATAGTAGTGAGATAAAGCGCCAAGCTTGAGGTTATTAATGAAATTAGTGCATATAATAAGGGTCAATGCATTTATGATTACACTAGGACACTAAATAAGCACCTGTTGTCTATTTTAGCATGTTTCCCCACAGTGGGTGTAGAATGTGGGGTAATTATAGTGTGAAAAAGCTAACTTTGCTAAAAATGAAGCTATTTGTCAGCCAGGCTGCTAGACTTACCCAGTAAAATAATTAATTATTTACTGGGATGAAGTCATGCCTTTTTTATTTCTTACTTTATTATTAAATATAGTATATTTACTTTAAAATTAATGGTAATAAATTAACTAATTACAATAAGTAAATTTAGTAAATATTTAAAATTAATATTAATGTCCCTTATATTTTTTATTTCCTAACACCTTTCTCCTTGACAGGTTAAATGAAATAATAATTAATATTAAAATAAAATAAATATATAAAAAAAATCCAAATTACTTATTTAAAAGTGACATTTACAGAAATTTTGAAATAAATCAATTGATTTTGACATATACAGTAAATATATTATTTTAATACATTCTTTATAGAACAACCTTAATATTTGAAATATTTTATTTTGGAATTTTCTTTTTTTGCTCATACTCCTGTAGATTGGATTTTAGCTCTGTGCTTTCTTTCTCTTTTGCCTACATAAGACCTCCCCTTTTGGTTGTTTTAGATCATCTTTTTTATTTACACAATAATTTTTTAAATATTAACCAATAATATATTTATTACTACTACCTATTTTTTTAGTATTTACAACAGTGTAATTCTAATCCATTAGTTATAATAATAATTATAAATTTTACCTTTTACATTGAGTAAAAAACAATAAGATACTTCTATACGTACCTTGACCTTGAAATCCCCAAAAATCCACCTATCACTGCTGTAGGACCTCCATTCAAACCTTCTTGACTAAAAAACCCTCTTGACACTATTCACATGGGAAAAATTCAGGCAGTATGTGGCCA
>JASXTE010000009.1:5822500-5845000 GCA_030280995.1 Hemileia vastatrix
TAGATCGAGAACGGAATGGGTTAGTAGGACGAAAGAGCAAGTTGACGCCGGTGACGGAGGAAACGTTTAGAGAATGGAAAGCGGCACGGCAACATAAGAAGCAGGCGGAAGAAGAAGGACAAAAGAGATTACGAGAACAACAGATGGCAGCCGGACGGATGACGGGGATGAGTGGGAAGGAATTATTCATGTAAGCAGAAGATTATAGTGTTGTGAAGGGAAGAAGATGATGAGAGAACTGAAGAGAAGAGATTGTGTGCGCAGGTATGAAGGGAATCAGATTGAAGAAGAAGAAGAAGACGAAGACTGGGACTTGACACACTTTCGACAGGAAACGGAGACAGAGCGGGAGAGATTGGAGATGGAGCGGATTGAGAAGTTGAGGTTGGAGTGAATAGTGAATAAATGTGGTGTAGAGTGAATAGTGAATAGTGAATAGTGAATAGTGAATAGTGAGTGAGTGATGTCACCAGCTAATGAATAAGTGTCGCCAACTAATGAATAAGTGTCACCAACTAATGAATAAGTGTCACCAACTAATGAATAAGTGTCACCAACTAATGAATAAGTGTCACCAACTCATCTACACTACCCCCTCCCCTCACTTCTCCAAACCCCCCAAATGAGTCTTCGTCTTGCGCCCCTCGTCATCGATAACGGCACCGGTTATTCCAAGTTGGGTTTTGCTGGCAACTCGGATCCTTCCTTTGTCTTTCCCACTGCCATCGCCACTCGTCCGACTTCTTCTTCTTCTTCTTCTTCTTCTTCTTCCCCTTCTTCTTCTTCTTCTTCATCTACAAAACCTCCTCCTTCTATTCCTATCAAACCTTCCCTTCTTTCTTCTTCTTCTATCAATAATCCCATTCTGAATCTCAACCCTTCTTCAAATATCGCTTCTAAACGTGGTATCGACGATTTAGACTTCTTCATCGGTCATGAAGCTATCAATGCTCAAGCTACTCATCCTTCTTATGGTCTTCTTTATCCTATTCGTCATGGTATGATCGACGATTGGGATATGATGGAACGCTTTTGGCAACAGTGTATCTTCAAATATCTTAGAGCTGAACCGGAAGATCATCATCTTTTATTGGTCTCTTCTTTTCCTTTTGACTTCCTCTCCTTTCTTTCTAACTTCCTCTCCTTTCTTTCTTAGACTGAACCTCCTCTCAATCCTCCCGAAAATCGTGAACAAACCGCTGAAATCATGTTTGAAGGCCTCAACATTCAAGGTCTATTCTTTCGTTTTCTATCCATCCTTCCATCCCATTCATTCTTCTTCTTCTTCTAGGTCTATATATTGCTGTACAAGCTGTATTGGCTTTGGCTGCTAGTTGGTCTAGTAATAAAGTCATCGATCGAACTCTCACAGGTACCGTCATCGATTCTGGTGATGGGGTCACTCATGTCATTCCTGTCGTCTGTCCCTTCCCCCCCCCTTTTTTTTTTTTTTTTTTTTTTTTAATTTTTATTCGACTCATTATTCACTAGTCTCCTTCCTTTTCTTTATATAGGCCGAAGGTTATGTCATTGGCTCTTCAATTAAACATATCCCTATTGCAGGTCGCGATCTGACTTATTTTGTTCAACAACTTTTAAGAGATCGTAATGAATCAGTTCATATCCCTCCTGAAGAATCTTTACGTGTAGCTGAAAAAATTAAAGAAGAATACGGTTATGTGTGTGGAGATATGGTCAAGGAATTTAGAAAATATGATGCTGAACCTGCTAAATATATTGTTCGTCATGAAGCTTTTGATCCTCGAACTAATAAAGTCAGTTTTTTTTTTTTTTTTTTTTTTCCCCAACTCTTTCTTTCTTTCTTAACTGATATCCCCCCATATTCAGCCCTATGCTTTTGATATTGGTTATGAACGATTTCTCGCTGCAGAAGTCTTTTTTAACCCAGAAATTTATAGCTCAGATTTCTTGACTCCTTTACCAGCTGTAGTCGATCATGTCATTCAAAACAGTCCGATTGATGTTCGTAGAGGTCTTTACAAGGTAAGTAGTAATAGTTATCTATCTTTTTGATCAGGTCTGTGGTATTATCATATAACTCATTCAAAAAAAAAAACTTTTTATTTTTATTTTTTATTTTTAGAATATTGTATTATCGGGTGGTAGTACCATGTATGATCATTTTGGTCGTAGATTACAGAGAGATTTAAAACAAATTGTCGATGATCGACTTTATGCTTCGGAAGTGGCTTCTGGGAATTTGATCAAGGTATGATGTTGTAATGAACTGGTTATCATTTTACTTGATTTTTGATAATTTAAGTTTTCTTTTCTTTTGCATGCCATGTCATCATGGCTGGATAGTCAACTGGGTTGGATGTTAATGTCATTAGTCATAAAAGACAACGTTATGCTGTTTGGTTTGGTGGTAGTCTGATGGCTTCAACTGTAAGTTTCTCTTCATCATCCATGCAGATCCTTGTTGCTGATCATTCATCTTTCTAGCCCGAGTTTTATAGTCATTGTCATTCTAAAGCTGATTATGAAGAGTATGGCCCTTCGATTTGTAGAAGGTACCAGATTTTTGGGTCTGCAGTTTAAATTAAAACAGTTTTTACATATTTAACGTATCCCAAAACTATGGTAATGAGTTATCTATTTAATTTGGACTGGGTGGTTTGTGATTTAATTAGATAATGATGAGGGGTCATATAGGTAGGAGGAGATGGTTGGAAAAGTGTGTGGGTTTAAGTAGTTGGTCAAAATGTAACAAGAAGGAGTAGAAATGGAAAAAAAAAAAGAAGAAGAAGAAGAAGAAGAAGTAAATAGATATTGGGATTGGGATGCACAGGGTTTAAGAGGGTCAGAATGATAGACTTATTTTTATTTTTTATTTTTTACATTTATTTTACAATGATGATGGAGAAAATCCATTATCAAGTAAGCATTAATTGCTGTGATTTATTAGATGAGAGATATAGACTATTGTGTTCATCTTTTGGATGAGTTGATGGTTTCTTCTTTTTTTGGTAGGGTTTTATGTGTATGTAAAGGGGATCACAGTAGATAGTTGGATGGTTAAATTGTTTGAGCATGTACAATTGTCCATCAATTTAGCCCACTTATGGAATTTTTTTGCAATAATTTGCCATTTTTGCTCCAATGTTCAACAAAAAAATTATCTTTATTTGAATACAAATCGCTTGATTGATGATAATGGAGGATAATTGAGCACCATATAATCTTAGCACCACAGGACATAAGGTTCTTGTCAGCCATGTTATCTCAGGAGCCCAGTAAATTGTATAATAAATTACTGGAATCATTTCAGGGAATAAATACTATGCATTTTATGTAGTTACAATAAAATTATATAAATTTTTATGATATAAGTAAAATAATGATTATATTTATTTAATTTTATGATTAAGAAAAGTTTGATTACATAAAAAGATATTAGATTGTATAAAAGATCATAGCGCATTGTTTATGTATTTCATAGTTCTGAATTAATAAATTAATTATTTAAATTTATATTATAAGTGTAATAAAAAAAAATTTTTGTTTTTAACTTATAATGTCATTACAATTTAAATAAAATAAATTTATATAGATCATAGAATATTATCCATAAATGTTAAGCACTTCCTTGACCCTCAAGTGTGTCACTAAACTTACTAAATAAATTAAAAAACACTTATGTAATATAATAAAAATTTAATTCTCACTCTAAATAAATATAAATGATAGTATTCAATTAATTCACTGTTTCAATTAAAATGATAATTAAATTACTTGAATTCATCAAAATAATGAATTAAATTCCCTTTATAATACTGAATTAACAAGTATTATATATATATACGTTAAGGTGTGAAAAAAAATCTTTTTTGTTTTCATGAAACCCCTTTTTTATATCTATTTGTAATACCTGTTTTGGATTTTCTTTCTCACTGTTCTCAAGCTTCACACTCACATAGTGATTCTGTCAAGGGGTCCTTTTGGGTCTAGAAGTTTATTCGAGGTTTATACAAGGAAAATTGGGGATTTAATGAACTCTCAAAGTAAAGTACATATTTTCTTAATCAATTTGATTTATTTGCTCAAGTATAAGAGCTAGGTTTTAATTATTAGTATAATTTATAGAATAGAATTACGCTGTTGTAAATACTAAGCTTATAAAATATAGAAAAAAGTATTGTTTTGTAATTGTAGTAATAAGTAATTGATGAATGAATGAATGTTCTGAAAAGCACAAAGTAAGAGGCCTTTTATAGGCAAAACATGAGGGAATAAAATATACGGAATTTACACCATATACTGTAAGAATGTGAGAGAAAGAATGACTAAAAGGAGTACATATATGACATAAGAAATAAATAAACTGGTATGTCAACAAGGGCATCAAATTTATTAGCAATAAAGTTTGAGTTCCTTGGACTGTCACAATTAATTACACAATCATTAATTAGTTATATTACTTTCACGGGATTCCAGATCTCTCACTGAGGTAATATAATTGTTTTAAAGTTTTTTTATTATAATTTTATTATTAAATTCTATTCCCATTGACTTATACCATTGAGCACGGTGTTAGGGAGTAAAATTGTAAGGGACATTTTATTTACACTAATTAATTATATTACTTATTGTACTTAACTAGTTAATTGTAAGTAATGCTTAAGTAGGTAATTAATTATTAGTAAGAAGAAGGGGTGTGCCTTCAACTCAGTAAAATAATTAATTATTTTACTGGTTAAGTCTAGTGGCCAGGCTGACACTCCCTCACTCTAAAAAAAAAAAACAATATAAAAAAAAAGCTATGATTTTTTCTTTTTATACTTCTTTAGTAGAGTAGGAAGATTTGATATCTCCTTCCCAGGTATCCAAGAATCATATTCAGATGATTTATTCTTGAATCTCAATAAGTATTCTGTACCTTTTTCAGAGGTGACTATTCTGTCATTCAGAATCTTATCAATTTCTGCTGTCTCAGTGATTTCATTAGGGGTTTTCTTTAATCTTCCCCTCCTTTTTAGAAATAAATCACTATTGGATGTGTAAGGTTTCAAAAGAGATATTGGAAAAACAGGATGTTTTCAGTCATATGGAGAAACAAAAAATAACTTCAACTGCATTTTTCACCAACCATTCTTCTGACAACAAATGGACCAACAAATGGGTTTTTCAATTTGTTATTTCCTTGTAAGTTGAAGTGGACTGTAGAAATCAACACTTCATCACCCTTTTTAAAAGTGTATTCTTTATGGGATTTGTCCCATCTCTTCTTCTCATATTCAAAGGATTTCTCAATACATTTTTGAGCATGTTTTCTGCATAGCTGTTGCATTTGCATAAAAGATTTTACATCAGGGTGTATATCCAATTTAGGTATTTTATTATTGAGAATTTGAGCAGGAGTATTAGGAACATATCCAAGCCAGAGCTCAAAAGGCTTTCTTTGAGTAACAGAATGAACAGTGCTATTATAAGCAAATTCCAACCCAGGAAATAGAGTGACCCAGTCATGAGTCAATCTCTCATTGTCTTTATATTCTAATCCAAAGGCACAATACCTTCTAATCATATCTTCCAGAGTTTGAATCATTCTTTCAGCTAGACCATCAGTCTGAGGATGGTGACCTGTAGACAACTTTAACTCACAGCCACATATATCCATCAAAGAGGTCCAAAACTCAGAAGTGAATTTTGGATCCCTATCAGAGATAATGGCTTTTGGAAACCCAATAATATTAAACATGTAAGGCCACCATAAGAAAGCTAATTCTTTGGTGGATACATCTTTGTGGGTGGGAATAAATTTGCACATTTTGGTGAATCTGTCCACAATAACCCAACAAGAGTTATAACTGTCTTTACCAGCAATAGGTAATCCTGTTACAAAATCCATGTTTATTATCTGCCATTGTGCATCAGGATGTTCAATATGTTGCATTAATCCTGCTCTTTTACCAGTAAATCTTTTTGATTTCTGGCAAGAGTCACAAGACTCAACATACAATTTAGTGTCTTCACACATATTAGCACACCAAGCGGTGTTTTTAATTCTGATAATGGTTTTTTTCAAGATCAAAATGTCTTGCTAATATGTCATCATGACAAAGTTTGAGGATAGTTTCTTTCATAGAAGGAGGAATTACAATTACATTAGTAAAATTTCTTCTATAATATATATAACCATCTTCAAGAGAAAACTTTCCTTTACTCAAAGCATTTTGATACTTTTCAGGAAGAGTTTTAATTAATGCTTGTATTGAAGCATTCTTTGGATCATTTAATATGGTGCATAACTTTTTCAAGTCAGTGTCCTTATCATATGAATCCAGAATAAGCTGTAATAGCTCTTCCTCCATATCAACCACATATATCTCATGTATATGAATAATTTCATCCTCAGGATCATATGCAGAATTAGATTCATTATTTAGAAAAGGTAACCTTGATAACATATCCACATTTGACTGAACAATTCCAGCCCTATGAATTATTGTCATTCTCCCTCTGTATTATTGAACAGCCAACTTCCATCTGAACATATGTCTGTTAGGTGTTTTCAAGTTTAAAAGGGATTTAACTGCACTGCAGTCAGTGACAAGTTCAAATTTCTGGTCATCTAGGTAATAATGAAGCTTTTCTAAATCCCACACAACTGCTAAGCACTCTAATTGAGTGGCAACATATTTCAATTCCCTTTTTCTTAAGGTTCCTGAAATATAACAGATTACTACTTCTGAAACTTTTTCATTAATAATTTGTTTTTGATGAAGAGCAGCTCCAAGGCCAATAAAGCTTGCATCTGTATAAAGAACAAAAGGCTTATTAAAATCTGGAAGGGCAAAGATTCGAGCTGACATCAAACATCTTTTTAATGTATCAAAAGCTCTTTGACTGTCCTCATTCCATACATAAGTTATATCTTTTCTTGTTAGTTTGGTAAGTGGTAAGGCTATGACTTGATAATTTTTTATATATTGTCTATAGTAGCCACACATTCCCAAAAAAAACTCTGTATTTCTTTTACAGAAGTTGGTGCTGACACATTTTGGATAGTAGCAACTTTTCCTTGGTCTACACAGATCTGCAAGCCAGACACAACATGACTCAGGACTTTTAAGGATTGAAACCCAAATTTACACTTTTTTAAGGATAAAGTCATGTTCATTTCATCCATTTTCTGGAAAACTTTATTCAAGTGTTGTAAATGTTCATCAAAAGTTTTAAAATAAACTATTATATCATCAATATAAACCATTAACCAACCTTCAATTATTTCCTGATGAAATGTGTTATCCATCACTTTTTGGAATACTGAAGGGGCATTTTTAGGGCCAAAAGGCATCCTAACATATTTGTAAATTCCCATATGGTTTGCAATTAGAAAACTTTTTGGGAAGACTGTTCAACAGGTATTTGATGATAACCTTTATTACAATCCAGACAGCTTATGAATTTAGCACCTTGTAAGGTAGCATGTATAGAGCTAATTCTGGGTAATGGGTAAATATCATCTAAAGTATAAGTATTTAATGCTCTATAATCTTCACAAAGTCTATCTTTATCTTTTTCATAAGAGATCAAAAATGGAGAGATGATACAATATTTTGGTGTAACATCTACTTTTTCAATAATATTCATACTCAATAAAGTGGAGATATTATCTTCTATATCCTTTCTTTTTGTGGGAGAAGCAGGGTAACATTTTTTCTTTAGGCTAGGAGGTATTTCATCCAAATTTCAAGATAGAGAAATTTTTATTTCATCTTTAACCAAGCCTAACACATGGGAACCATGAGTGAAAGCCATTGGGAAAGATGTAATTAAGGCTACTATTGAATCTTTATGGTCATCAGTTAATTGATCACCAAATGAAGCTGTTTCAATCTCAGACAATAATACATTCATTTCCTCTGTTTTTCTACCTTTAAATTAGATCAAAGAATGACAAGATGTTAATAAGGGTGCAGAATGCTTTTTAGAAGAAGAAATTTTAAATTTTCTTTTCCCATTCATTCCCAAAGTAAAACAATGATTTTCAGAATCCAATTTAATGCCAAAAATGGTTAAAATATCATTTTTCATGATAAACCAATTGCTTAAACTGACATTTTTCATCACAACAAATTCACAAATAGCTCTGACAAAACCATGGTTATATTTAAAAAACACTGTGGCTTTGTATTTACCAATGGGGGACAAAACAGAGCCATACCCTCTCAAATTTTCAGAAATGATAGGCATCAGTTTAGATTTATAGTCTTGATCTACTGAAGCAAGTTCTCTTTCAGATACTACACTTCCTCCAGCTCCAGAATCCAGAACAACTTCAATGCTGGTTCCATTGATCAAGACTGGTGCCTTAAGAGGGGCAATAATAATTGAGCTATCCTCAATGTTCCTTATGATCTCAGCATCTTCAACTGTAGATAAATCATTATTATCAATGTCAATAGTATTTAAATAATGGATATCCTCTTCCAGCATCAAGATTTCTTGTTGAGATTCATATGAAATATTGCTGGCACAATCACTTGATGTATCATCCAGTGCCACTGTGTCATCAGCATGCTCCTCTGTTTGTTCCACAAGATTTATCTTCTTGTCACAAACATGGTCTTTCTGCCAAGGCTTGTCGCACTTGAAGCAAGTGTTTGTTGCATACTTCTTTGGTGAAACAGGGGCAGAAGGTTTACCAACCTTTTCCAGAGGTTTCTGTTGGTAAGTGGAGGGTTTCTCCAAAGGGGTCCTAGGAATTAATCTTCTTGCATCATACTTTTTGTTTAGAAGTATCTCATTGCAAGTATTAATGAAAGAAGAGGGTTCTTTGGAGAACTCAGTCCTAGCCACTATCAAGTCTCTCAGAGACATTGGTAATTTATAGAGGATCCTGTCCTTCCATAAATCAAACTCCATATTTGGGTCCATTGCCCTTAAGAGTTTTACAAGTTTCATTAAAAACTCAATAGGTTTATCAGTAGAAGAGCTATATCTATCTTCCTCATACTGCCTTTGTTGAGCCATTCTGAACTTGGAGCCACCAAATTTTGCTTTAATTAATTTCTTCCAATCCTCCCATGAGTAGTCATTCCCATCCAGGAGAACAGATTCATACCACATCAGGGCAACATTAGTGAACAAAGAAATTAAATTGGACACAATTTCCTCATCTGGGAGTTTGTAAGAATTTTTTAAGTTATCAATTCTGCAAATAAATTGTTGCCAATCAGAGGAAGAATCACCATCAAATGTTGGGTACTGGTCAAGTTTTGGCCAATTCTTTTGATTTGAAGGAGTCTCCTTAGTACTAGCTTGTTTCTGAGTAAGAAGCAGCTGTAATTTCTCTAATTTTGCTGAAATCTCATTGTTTAATCCTTCTGTTTCAGATCCTGGTGCATCATCAGTTTTTGATGGAAACTCAGTGTTATCAACAGGTATTTCTGGAGCTATTTTTACTTTAGATGAACTAGCCATAGGTACTATTTGAGCATCCTGCACTATATGTTCCTTCACAGAAATGTCAGAATATTTTTGGTCATTTAACAATGAGTTCAATTTTTCTTCAATGGTTGTTAGTCTTGTTTTCATTCATGGAAGACTAGATAAACTCCCATTGATAGTTGCAAAAGATAATTGATTTTTATGTTGAAAAGATGACAAATGGTCATTCAATATTTTCAGATTTATCTTATCTATCTCCACCTCCTGGCAACAGGCAGATACAGTATCTTTTAGTTTAGACAAATCATTTTTTATATTTTGCCATAAAGCAACTTTCTTTTCATGGGTTGCTTTGTAATGAGACAATTCATCAGAGACTCTCTGTGATTCACTTCTTAATGCTTGATAACCCTGATCAGTTAACAAACTATTATATCTCTGAGTCAATTGCATATTGTTCATTATATGATTTTGCTTGGCAATAATATCTCTCAAGTTCTCATCATTAATTCTTGCTACATCTGGAGTGTTTCTCAATAAGGAAACTGAGTAACTTTCCAGACTCTCATAGAACTCAGGGCCAAGAGTTTCATCAATCACAGCCATATAAGGATTAATCATTGAGGTAGCAATTAAAATTAATGGATTAGATACATGAGATATCTGTCTACTATTCCCAGCCTCTATAGGTCTCAAGGTTTCATCCTGCCTTCCATATTTACCTGAAGGAACAGAGTCAGCCACAAGAAAAGGCACTTGAGAATCAATAGAGGGATGTACCAGGGTTTGCTGGGTATCACCATATTGGGCTTCCTTCTTCTTTTGCCTCCTTGATAAGGGTGGGGAGGAGTGGGGTTGGCCTGGGTGGGCCTTGATGGACCTACCTAAGGTAACTGATGCTGGTTTTGAGCCAAGTAGTCCCACTGAGTGTTGAGCCAGTCCCACTGCCACTTTGACACTTCCACCATCTCTTGGGATTGGGGAGCCAATTGTTGTTGATCCCTGGGAGGAAGAGGTTTCTTCTTCTCTTGGAGAAAAGTATCTGTTCATCTCACCTTTTCTTCCAAGGCATCTACCCTTACCTTTAGTCTCAAGCTGTCTGTCCTTAACTCCTTTATGTGAGTAGACAGATTCTTTACCTGCTGAGACAATGGCATCTTTTTTATCCTGAAGCCTTTTGGAAGCTCTTCTGGTGGGTTTATAATAGGCTTCTGATCCTGAGTTGTGTCCGCTAGGATTTCTACTTCTTCCATCTCTACATCCTGTTTGGGGCAAGGATTTATTAGTTTGAGAAATTCTTCTTGTTAAAGGAGAACTTACAGAAGTAGGCTCATCATAATCAATTAAGTCTAGTTCTTCTTCACGTGCAGCAGAACCACTTTGGTCAGTCATTTTAAGATTTTACTGAAATGAAGAAAAGAGACAATAAGATTAATTAGTCTTTATTTTTGATTTTTTATTAAAAATAAAATAAAATAAATAATAAAAAAAAATCTTTTTTCAGGATAAAAATCAACTTAAATAAAATTAATTTATTAATAAAAAAAAAAATTTAAAACCAGGATTATAATATAATCAACTGTAGAAATAAATTAGAATTTTTATTAATAATTTTTAATTAATTATTTTCAGGATTTAAATCAACTAATTTATTACCAGGACTTATTGTCAACTTAAGTAATCAAATATGAAACTTTATTAATTTAACAAAATTTTATTTAAACTGATAACTTAACTACCAGGACTTAATGTCAACTGAAGTAATTAAATATAAATTTTTTTTTAAAATTTTTATTAAACTGATCACTTAACTACCAGGACTTAATGTCAACTGAAGTAATTAACTATGAGTTTTATTAAAAAATTTATTGAACTACCAGGACTCAAAGTCAACTGAAGTAATTAAATATGAATTATTTATTAATAAAAAAAATATTATTGTCAGGACAATTTGTCAACTGGAACAATTAAAATTTAAATTAATAAGGACAAATGTCAACTGAAAAATTATGATAATTTAATATTAAAATATAATTATTTTATTACCTCTGGGACTAAGAACACTTATTGCTCTATTATTCTCAACCAGGAAAAATAAAAAAAAATATAATAATAAAAAATAAATTCCAAATTACCAGACACCTCCCCCTGAAAAATGAGCAAATTAATGCCACTTACAGAGTGCTGAGTAAAAGGAAATACGTAGCAAATGAAGAGTGAAGAGTAAACCACAAATAGTAATAAGAATAATTACCACGATATATACGACATTTAGTCAGTATATGAACTTAATTTTTGGAGCGCGGTTCGATTCCCGTTTGCAGCAAAAAATTTTGTCACGTGATGTATGACGTTCGTCGTTTTCTCGCTCTCTCGTCCTTTACAGGTACTCGCACACCGATGGTCCCCTCGATTACGCCTCAAATATCATTGCGCCGTTGATAATTCGGAAAGCCCTCAATTTTTAAGGTACGCTTTTGGTCTAGAAGATTTGGTACGAAGTTTCTATGAGGATTTTAAGGATTTAAATGAACTCTCAGAAATTTGTACGTATTTCTTAATCTAAGTGATTTGTTACTCAAATATAAGAGGTAGATTTTAAATATTGATATAATTTATTGATTAGAATTACGCTCTTGTAACTACTAATGTGATAAAATATAAAAATAAGTATTGTGTTGTAAATAGTAATAATAAAGTAAGGTGATAAAAAGAATGGTTTGAAAAGCACAAAATCAGAGGCCTTTTATAGGCAAAATATGAGAAAATAAAATGTAAAGAATTTACACCGTCTACTATGAGTATGAGAGAAAAGAATGACAAGAAAAAAGAGTACATAAATGACATCAGAAAGTAATAAATTAGTACGTCAACAAGGGCATCAAATTTATTAGCAACAAAGTTTGAATTCCTTGGACTGTCACAATTATTACACAATAAATAATCAATTACATTACTTTCACGGGATTACAGATCTCTCACTGAGGTAATATAATTGTTTTAAAGTTTTTATATTATAAATTTATTATTAATGTTACTCCCTTTGACATATACTTTTGAGCACGGTGTTAGGGAGTAAAATTGTAAGGGACATTTTATTTATATTATTTATTTATACTACTTATTGTGCTTAACTTTAGTTAATTGTAAGTACTACTTAAGTAAATAAATCAATAATTATTATTAAGAAGAAAGGCGTGGCTTCAACTCAGTAAAATAATTAATTATTTTACCAGGTAAGTCTAGTAGCCTGGCTGACAACCTCACTCTAAAAAAAACAATATAAAAAAAATGCTATGATTTTTTCTTTTTATACTTTTTTAGTAGAGTAGGAAGATTTGATATCTCCTTCCCAGGTATCCAAGAATCATATTCAGATGATTTATTCTTGAATCTCAATAAGTATTCTGTACCTTTTTCAGAGGTGACTATTCTGTCATTCAGAATCTTATCAATTTCTGCTGTCTCAGTGATTTCATTAGGGGTTTTCTTTAATCTTCCCCTCCTTTTTAGAAATAAATCACTATTGGATGTGTAAGGTTTCAAAAGAGATATTGGAAAAAACAGGATGTTTTCTGTCATATGGAGAAACAAAAAATAACTTCAACTGCATTTTTCACCAACCATTCTTCTGACAACAAATGGACCAAGAAATGGATCTTTCAATTTTTTATTACCTTGTAAATTGAAGTGGACTGTAGAAATCAACACTGCATCACCCTTTTTAAAAGTGTATTCTTTATGGGATTTGTCCCATCTCTTCTTCTCATATTCAAAGGATTTCTCAATACATTGTTGAGCATGATTTCTGCAAAGTTGTTGCATTTGAAGAAAAGACTTTACACCAGGATGTATATCCAATTTAGGTATTTTGTTATTGAGAATTTGGGCAGGAGTGTTTGGAACATATCCAAGCCAGAGCTCAAAAGGCTTTCTTTGAGTAACAGAATGAACAATGATATTATAAGCAAATTCTAACCCAGGAAGTAAGGTAACCCAATCATGAGTGAATCTGTCATTATCTTTATACTCAAGGCCAAAGGCACAATATCTTCTTATCATGTCCTCTAAAGTCTGAATCATTCTTTCAGCTAAACCATCAGTCTGAGGGTGATGGGCAGTAGAAAATTTCAGATCATAACCACAAACATCCATCAGATACATCCAAAATTCAGAAGTAAATTTAGGGTCTCTGTCAGAGATTATGGCTTTAGGAAAACCAGCAGTATTAACCATATGAGACCACCATAAGAAAGCTAATTCTTTAGTGGAAACATCCTTGTGGGTAGGGATAAATTTACACATTTTTGTGAATCTGTCCACAATAACCCAACAAGAGTTATAACTGTCTTTACCAGCAATAGGTAATCCTGTTACAAAATGCATGTTGATTATCTGCCATGGTGTATCAGGAGGTTCAATATGTTGCATTAATCCTGTTAATCTTTTTGATTTCTGGCAAGAGTCACAAGACTCAACATATAATTTTGTGTCTTCAGACATATTAGCCCACCAAGCAGTGTTTTTGATTCTAATTAATGTTTTTCTAAGATCAAAATGACCAGCTAATATGTCATCATGACAAAATTTGAGGATAGTTTCTTTCATAGAAGGAGGAATTACAATTACATTAGTAAGATTTCTTCTATAATATATATAACCATCTTCAAGAGAAAACTTTCCTTTACTCAAAGCATTTTGATACTTTGCCGGAAGAGTTTTTATTAATGCTTGAATTGAAGCATTCTTAGGATAATTTAAGATAGTAACCAATTTATTTAAATCAGAATCCTTCTCATATGAATCCAGTATTAATTGAAATAACTCTTCTTCCATATCAACTACAAATATACCATGGATATGAACAGTATCATCTTCAGGTACATAAGCAGGATTCGAGTCATTATTTGGCAGAGGCAATCTGGAGAGCATATCAACATTGGAGTGAACATTTCCAGCCCTATGAATAATTGTCATCTGTCCTCTGTATTCTTGAACAGCAAGTTGCCACCTGAACATATGTCTGTTAGGTGTTTTCAGGTTTAAGAGGGACTTCACAGCACTACAGTCAGTTATCAATTCAAATTTTTGGTCATCAAGATAGTAATAAAGCTTCTCAAGAGCCCAAACAACTGCTAAGCACTCTAATTGAGTTGCACCATATTTCAATTAACTATTTCTCAAGTTTCTTGAAATATAACAAATTAAAACCTCTGAGGATTTATCATTAATAATTTGTTTCTGGTGAAGGGCAGCAATCAGACCAACAAAGCTAGCATCTGTATACAGGACAAATGGTTTTTTAGAATCTGGAAGAGCTAAGATAGGGGCTGTCATTAAGCAAAATTTTAATGTATCAAAAGCTTTTTGACAGTCCTCATTCCATACATAAGCTACATCTTTTCTTGTTAGTTTGGTAAGTGGTAAGGCTATGACTTGATAATTTTTTATATATTGTCTATAGTAGCCACACATTCCCAAAAAAAACTCTGTATTTCTTTTACAGAGGTTGGTGCTGACACATTTTGGATAGCAGCAACTTTTCCTTGGTCTACACAGATCTGCAAGCCAGACACAACATGACTCAGGACTTTTAAGGTTTGAAACCCAAATTTACACTTTTTTAAGGATAAAGTCATGTTCATTTCATCCATTTTCTGGAAAACTTTATTCAAGTGTTGTAAATGTTCATCAAAAGTTTTAAAATAAACTATTATATCATCAATATAAACCATTAACCAACCTTCAATTATTTCCTGATGAAATGTGTTATCCATCACTTTTTGGAATACTGAAGGGGCATTTTTAGGGCCAAACGGCATCCTAACATATTTGTAAATTCCCATATGGTTTTCAATTAGAAAACTTTTTGAGAAGACTGTTCAACAGGTATTTGATGATAACCTTTATTACAATCCAGACAGCTTATGAATTTAGCACCTTGTAAGGTAGCATGTATAGAGCTAATTCTGGGTAATGGGTAAATATCATCTAAAGTATAAGTATTTAATTCTCTATAATCTTCACAAAGTCTATCTTTATCTTTTTCATAAGAGATCAAAAATGGAGAGATGATACAATATTTTGGTGTAACATCTACTTTTTCAATAATATTCATACTCAATAAAGTGGAGATATTATCTTCTATATCCTTTCTTTTTGTGGGAGAAGCAGGGTAAGAATTTTTATTTAGGCTAGGAGGTATTTCATCCAAATTTCAAGATAGAGAAATTTTCATTTCATCTTTAACCAAGCCTAACACATGGGAACCATGAGTGAAAGCCATTGGGAAAGATGTAATTAAGGCTACTATTGGATCTTTATGGTCATCAGTTAATTGATCACCAAATGAAGCTGTTTCAATCTCAGACAATAATACATTCATTTCCTCTGTTTTTCTACCTTTAAATTAGATCAAAGAATGACAAGATGTTAATAAGGGTGCAGAATGCTTTTTAGAAGAAGAAATTTTAAATTTTCTTTTCCCATTCATTCCCAAAGTAAAACAATGATTTTCAGAATCCAATTTAATGCCAAAAATGGTTAAAATATTATTTCCCATGATAAACCAATTGCTTAAATTGTCATTTTTCATCACAACAAATTCACAAATAGCTCTGACAAAACCACTATTATATTTAAAGAATACAGTGGTTTTGTATTGGCCAATGTGACATAAAACAGAACCATAACCTTTCCATTTTTCAGATGTTATAGGTAATAATTTTCATTGAAAATCATTATCTAAAGAAGAAAATGCCTTTTCAGACACTAAACTTCCTCCAGCACCAGAGTCAAGAATAACCTCAACATTTTTAGCATTAATGATAACTGGTGCCCTCAAAGGTGATATTAAAATGGAACTGTCAGTAATATCTCTAATTAATTCAGCATTTTCTACAGAAGATAAGTCAATATCACAATTATCAGACCAATTATCTAAATATTGGATATACTTTTCTAAAATGAGAACTTCCTAAGAAGACTCATGGTCATAAGAGATATTACTATTACAGTCACTGGAGGAATCATCAAGATCAGCTTGAGTATTTTCAGATTCCTCATTTTTTTCTACAAGATGAATTTTCTTGTCACAAATATGTCCTTTTTGCCATGGTTTGTTACATTTAAAACAAGTATTAGTTGCATATTTCTTTGGAGCAACTGGGGAAGAAGGTCTACCAGTTTTGTCTGGAAGTTTTGTGGAGAGCTTTTGTTGGTCATTATAAGATTTAACAGGATAATTCCTTAGTTCATATCTATGATTTAGTAGGACTTCATTACAGATATTAATAAAAGAAGAATTCTCTCTCACATGCTCAGTCCTTGCCACAATCAAATCTCTCAGAGAATTTGGTAATTTATAGAGAATTTTATCTCTCCAAATATCATAATCCATTTTAGGATCCATGGCTCTAAGAATTTTTGTAATTTTCATAAGGAAAACAATAGGGTTTTCAGGAGAGGAGGACACATATTTAGAATTTTCATATAATCTCTGCTGGGCAAGCCTGAATTTGGAACTACCAAATTGATTTTCAATCAAGGTTTTCCACTCTTTCCAACTATAATGTTGATTTTCCAGTAAGACAGATTCATACCACATTAAAGCTACATTGGAAAATAAAGAAATTAATTTAGAGACAATTTCATCATCTGGCAATTTATAAGAGTTTTTCAGATTATCAATTCTCTGAACAAAGTGTTGCCAGTCAGATGAAGAGTCACCATCAAACGTGGGATATTGATCCAGTTTGGGCCAATTTTTCTGGCTACTGGGATGGTCCATCTTTTGGTTTGAATTATTAATCATTAATAATTCTTGAAGTTTAGCCAGGTGTTCAGAAATTTCATTATTTACAGAAGCAGCTGGTTCATGACCATCAAAAGATTTTTTGTTAGTTGCAAAAGATTTTACAGACTCATTTTCAGTTTGTTTAATGGCTGAAATATGGGGAAGAAAGGAGTTGCTCTGTTCAGGTTCCTTTCTTTATTCTTATGCAGCTTATGGGCAGAAATTTCATCTACACCATAATGATTAATGGTTAAGGCTGAAAATTTTTCCTGCAGGTCAGACACATAGTTTCTTATCCTTGGAATTTCAGATATCTGGTCATTTTTTTTGCAAGGGATAAAACATTTCTGTCCTCAAAAACTGTGTGTTTGGTACTTAGTGCATGGAAATCATTTTTTATTTTTTTCAACTCATTGTGTAGAGATTTAATTTCACCTTTTAATGAATAGTTTTCTTCAATAAGGGGTTTCAATTCACTCAATGTTTTATGCAGACTGATATTCTTACCTGAGATAGCTCTATGGTCACTCCTTATATGTTTTTGTTGGCTAAGATCAATATTCAAGGTTTCTTTAATTTTAAAATAAGCTGTATCTTGTACAGAAGAACTCACTTTACAATGCAAGTGCAAATTATTCAATCTATCACTCTCATGTATTAACACATCTCTCAAATTTTTGTCTTTCACAACATTAAAATCAAGTGTATCTTTCAATATTTCTTCAGAAGTTTTTTAATTAAGGTATAGAGTTCAGGGGAGACAGAATCATTCTTAATTGCAAGAGAAGGATTAATTAAAGAAGTAGAATTCAAATGTAAAGGTTCATCAAATGATAATTTTCTAATTACATCATTGGGGCTACTCATTAAAGGAAGTTGACTTTTTAAGGGTTTAACTGTTCTTTCACCTGGATCCACAATATTACCTGTGGAAGAAGATTTGTTATTATACATACCAACATGTTTATCAAATAAATTACTTACCATGGAAAGGGAGGAAACTTCCCCTGTGCCATTTCTTCTGGCTCCCTGATAAGGATAAGGCTGAGGAGTTGGAAGGTAGGTTGGTGTCCTGGATGGGCCAGGGTGTTGAGCTGTTGGTTGCTGAACATTCTGTTGGTAATGGTTCATAAAGTAATCCCATTTCCACTGCTCCATCTGCAGAGTGTTTTGGTTTTGAGTGAAGGAGTTGAGTGTCTGATGAGGCTGAGGCTGAGGCTGAGAGGCTGGGAAAGGAGGAGGTTGAGCCTGTTTGGGACTTAATAACTCCTGCATCTGTTGCCAGAGTGTGTCTACTCTTGCCTTGTATTTCATACTTTCTGCCTTCAGTTCTTTTATGTGACTGGAAAGGCTGTTTACTTGTTGAGTCAGAGGTATCTTTTTTATTTTTATACCCTTTAGTGGATTTTCCTTATTTATCAGAGGTGTTTGGTGAGGAGGGTTTTCCACTTCTCCTGCCATTTCCACATCCTGAAGGTTTTTTGTCAGCTGAATAATTTTTGTAAGTTAATTTAGAAGAACCTACAGATTCAGTGTCAACATCCACTTCAATTTCATCCACATGTAAGTCATCCATTCTGTTAGCCAAACTACTGCACATAAAGACTGTGAACAAATAATCAAAATGATTTTAATGATTCAAATTTGTATTTTCAAAATAAAATATAATTAAATGATATTTTATAATTTTTTTTTAATTTTTATTCAAAAATCAAATAATTAACAAATAATGCAGTACAAAATATATGTAATTACAATTTTTTATTAAGAAATACCAATAACTATAATGGGACCAACCAACAAAGGTTTAATAAGTCAACCAAAAATAATTAATACCAAAATATATATATATATTGGCAATATTGGGACTAAGCAATTAGTACTATTATGGTCAACCAATAAATCAAAAAATAATTTAATAAAAATTAATTAATTAATTTATTAAAAAAAATTTAATGATCTTCTAGGACTAAGAGTATAGCTCTATTATGGTCAACTAGGAATAAAAAATTAATAAAAATTTGAACACTTACACTCAGTGAATCAGAAATAAAGCCACAATCACTGTTATTGCAATAAAAATTTAATAATATAAGTGAGAGGTGCAAAGGTTAACTTACTATAGTGATTGAGAGATCATTTCAAAATAATATATTATTTAATTTAATATAAACCTAAAAGGTCAAACCCAAGTTTGAAACACAGCCGCGGCAAAAAAAATTTCTTTTTGGCTTGTGTGGTCTGTGCGCAGTGTCATTTGTTGCAAGGTGGTGTATCATTGTTGTCATTTGGAAAGGCCCTTAAGTGTAAGCGGGTTGTCTAGAAGAAGGAGGAAAAAGAGAAAAGAATAGAGAAATGAAATGAAATAGAGAAATTATATAAAAAAAATTTAAATTTAAAAAAAAGGTAAGAGAGTTAGAGTGAGAAATAAAGAAACTTCAACGACAAAAAAAAACTTGAGGAGTGACACAATGGGAGGTTCAATATATAATTTTTAAACTCTTGTAAGTTATGTATCAATGTGCGGTTCACAATTAGTATTATTAAAAGACTTAGAGAAACCTTAGATATTTATATAAAATTTTGATTAGAATAGTAGTACTAATAAAAATTATAATAAATGTATTATATTTAAAAAATATGGGTAAGTTTGAATGTATAATAAGTGATGCGGCTACAGGGGATTATCCAAAGACTTTTATAGGCAAGGGATCCTCTGAAGCGCCACAAATGAGTAATTAAAAAATGGTAATAAGGTAAAACAAGAATATATAAGAATATAACTAAAACATAGATATTGAGAGAAAAACATGAAACAATAAACTAAAACTGTGAGTAAGTAACCCATTTTCCCACCATGAGTTCCCAAAAAAATTAATTAAAATAATCAGAAACTAAGTAAGTATGAAACAAAAGAACAGTGAGTCAAATAATCCAAAACAGGTATTACAGTGAGATGTAAAGGGTTTAATTAAAACAAATGAAATTATTTTCACCCAAAAATTCATGTAATCAATTTAATCCAGTATAAAGAAAAATTAATTAATTGTTTTAACTATGTAATTAATTCAATAACTAGTTTAAATGAAACAAATAATCAATATCCTGATACTTCTAATTTAAAGTGAGAATTTTAATACCACCTTATTAAATAAGTGTTTTAACTTATTTAATAATTTTACTGAAACAATTAAGGGCCCAAAAAGCGCCCAATATTATTGGTTAATAAGATATGTATGGCTTGATTTAATATATAAATTTAATTACATTATAAGTTAATTTTACACTTATAATTATAATATATGTTTATAATTAGTTAATTATTAATTTATATTTATTAGATACATAAAAATGCGCCATAATTTATAGAAAATTAATTTTTTTTTTGCTTAATTTAAATGTATATATAATTTATATAATAATAAAATTAATATAATACTTATTTTATATGTATTTAATAAAATACTTATATCATTTCATTATGCAATATAATATTAATTTATATACATAATAAAAAGCATATTTTTATGCCCTCTTTTAGTTCCAGTAAATTGACATAAATTTACTGGGCTCCTGGTATAGCCTGGCTGACATATTTAATATAATAAAATTTAATTCTCACTCTAAATAAATTATATTATTAAATTAATTCATTGTTTCAATTAAAATGATAATAAAAATACTTGAATTCATCAAAAAAATTAATTAAATTCCCTTTATACTAAATTAAAAATTATTATATATATACATTAAGGTGTGAAAATAATTCTTTTTGTTTTAATTAAACCCTTTATATCTATTTGTAATACCTATTTTGGATTTTCTTTCTCACAGTTCTCCAGCTTCACACTCACATAGTGATTCAGTATCTTAAATTGTTTTGTTTGGGGATTTTATGGTGGGATAAATGGTTGCTTATTCACAGGTTTAATTTTTTTGTTTCATTTTTTCCCCTTATTTTTTTGTATGTTTGAATTAAATTAAATAAATTGTTTGTTTCACATTACTATATTTTTTGTAAATACAATTAAGATGCTTGAGATGATCCTCCTTATTTTTTTGTATGTTTGAATTAAATTAAATAAATTGTTTGTTTCACATTACTATATTATTTGTAAATACAATTAAGATGCTTGAGATGATCCTCATGCCTATAAAAGGGCTTTGGAATCCTCTCTGGAAATCATCACTTACATTACATACATTATTTTTATATTTATTAGCATTACAAATCTAATATCAATACTCATTAATTAATCTAAGGTAGCTTTAAGTTTAATAATAATTACAATTTTTTACCGTCCAGAGAAGACATTACTTACTTAATTAACTTTTTACCAATAAACTAAACCTCATTGTTGTGTTATTCCTCATAAAATGTTGTTGTATTTCTCTTATTTTGATTTAATTATTTTATCAGTTTTATTATTTTCATTTCTTTCTTTCTTTTGTTGACATCTCTTTAGTTCTATCTTCTCCTCCATTCCATTTCTTCTTTTTCTTCTTCTACTTCTAGACAACCTGCTGAGAGTTCTTATGTATTTAATTGTCAATTTTTTTTCTACTTTATGTATGTCATTTTGTATCTTTTTTTTTATTTTTATCTTTATTTTATATTTTTATTTTTTATTTTTTATTTTATATTTTATATTTTGTATTTTACATTTTATATTTTATATTTTATATTTTATATTTTATATTTTATATTTTATATTTTATATTTTATATTTTATATTTTATATTTTATATTTTATATTTTATATTTTATATTTTATATTTTATATTTTATATTTTATATTTTATATTTTATATTTTATATTTTATATTTTATATTTTATATTTTATATTTTATATTTTATATTTTATATTTTATATTTTATATTTTATATTTTATATTTTATATTTTATATTTTATATTTTATATTTTATATTTTATATTTTATATTTTATATTTTATATTTTATATTTTATATTTTATATTTTATATTTTATATTTTATATTTTATATTTTATATTTTATATTTTATATTTTATATTTTATATTTTATATTTTATATTTTTTTTAATTTTTAATTTTTAATTTTTAATTTTTAATTTTTAATTTTTAATTTTTAATTTTTAATTTTTAATTTTTAATTTTTAATTTTCAATTTTTAATTTTTAATTTTTAATTTTTAATTTTTAATTTTTAATTTTTAATTTTTAATTTTTAATTTTTAATTTTTAATTTTTTAATTTTTAATTTTTAATTTTTAATTTTTAATTTTTAATTTTTAATTTTTAATTTT